>PVIU01000896.1:0-256074 GCA_004026605.1 Ondatra zibethicus
ATTTTCTTTAGGTCCTCATAAAGTAATCAGCACTCCCAATAAGCATGAAGTAGCTTAGAAAACTATACCCACATTCCCCAAAAATGGATTATGGATGTTTTTCTTGTTTAGAGTGTTGGTTACAAGTTGTTATGGATAATGGTCTAGAAAAAAGCTAAACAAGGGAGATTAGATTCAGAGTTCTTGTTTTGAAAAAAAAGAGGGGGGAAGTGCTGTGAGACAATGGTCTTGTACTTTGTAAAGATTTGTCACTTGTGTTTTAATAAAATGGTGATTAGCCAGCAGCCAGGCAGGAAGTAGAGGCGGGTGATCAGGAAGGAAATAGAGGTGGGACAATGAGAACAGGAGAATTCTGGGAAGACAAAAGCCAGCCTGAAATCTACACAGATGAAGCCAGACACAGAGGAAGCAAGATGCTAATGCCTCATTGATTAAAGGTACCAAGCCACGTGGCTAACATAGACAAGAATAATGGGCTAATTTAAGATGTAAGAATTAGTTAATAAGAAACCTGAACTAAAAGGCCAAACAGTTTATAATTAATGTAGACCACTGTGTGTTTCTTTGGGACTGAATAACTGCGGGACCAGGGGAGACAGAAACCTCTGTCAACATAGTCCCATGGGAGACATCATTGGAAGATGTTTTTGAAGGAGACACCATCAACGTTCCTGCAGCATACACTTTAGGGAAGGCCTATGGCTATTCTCTCTAAGTATGCCATTGACAGTCATCTCATTGCTCTACAGAAAAAGCATAAAAATTCAGCTAAAGGAGGGAAACAAACAAAGATCTTTATTCTACAAAATCTTTACAAATTTTGGAGTTTTTCAATATAACTTTAGAGATTGCTTTCCTATAAAAGATGAAGGAAGAAGTCTGAAATCAACCCAATAAATACATCATCTAAACAAATACGAGACAGATAAGAAGAGAAAAGCTAATTAATATTCAGATCCAGATGAAAATATTTTGGGTTTTATTTTCTCCAATTTCTCCTAAATTCAAGGGCATGCCCCAGAAGAACTCTTCTGTATAGCAGGGCATTGAGGCAGAAGGGTCCCTCTAATAGAGAGAATGAGCATTCCAGCTTTGTTCACCAGCCTCATGACTAGAGAAACCATTCCCAGAAGAGGTCCACGTAGCTTTCTTTCTGTGATGAATGCCATAATTTTGGCAAAAATGAAACTCATAGCACCAGCTATTTTTGCTTTGCAAACATACTAAAAATGATCTTGGGATTTTTCTTATTGAATCCAAACATGTGTTCCATCTTGGTACAGTTCCATAATTGAGTTAACTTTTTCTCCACAAACCTACTAAAGCTACTGAAACCTATTTTGGAGTAACATGAAAATAAGAAAACTATCCCAAGCAGATTTAAATAACAGCTCTGAAAATTCTGGCTATATTGTGTAGACTGCAACTCTATAAATATGTTTACAAATCTCCATTCTGATTTCAGCCAGTTGAACGTGTTCTAACATGTTTGGTATTATTTTAAAGCTTGCTTTCCCATTACCTCAGATTATGTTCAACACGGAGATCTGAGGGCCCTCCCTTTGCCATATGCATGGACTCCTGCTAACAACAGGATGAATGATCACCTGCTTAGCAAGCAAGGTCCTTGTGTAAGGTGACAACTTCTGAATAACTTTGTAACCATTTTAGAGCATATAGATGTTTTGAGACATAGTAAAATCCTGGTTTATAACTTAACTACACTGCACAAATTTCTAACAACACTTTTTAAAAATCGGGTGCAGTGGTTTTCTTATTCTTCACCTGATGCTCATCCCTGGGGGTGCGGGGGAGACACATTTCTACAAGTCTCAATCTGCCATTTTACTTTCAGTGTTACAGTTCTGCATCTTTGTGCTTTTGTGCAAGACACAACCAGAACCTACTCTGAAAGCAAGAACTTTAGTAAACAGAACTTGGGAGATCTAGGTACAAAGAAAGAGGGAGAAGAGACCCTGGGGTTAAGGCCTGTCCTCCATGTTTGTGCTTTCTCGCCTGAAGAAGTGACAGTCATGGCATGTACTACGGTCAGTGTCACACTGTAGGCACTTCGTGAGCACTGGCTTTGGTCCCTGACTTACTGAAATTCCTGAGGATGTGTCAGGCACTGAGCCAGGCCCCACATCAGGACCATCGCTTCTAAGACCTGAGAAAGCAGAAGGCACGGGTCCAATTCTGCCAAGCCTAGCAGGGAGGATGTCTGGCCAGGCCTTCTGTCCCACCATGCTTTGTCCTTCACCTCGACACAAGGCCACATCATCAGAGCTTCCTGCTGTGATAACTTGATATTTGACTGTTTTGAAAGCACAGAAGATACTGTAGAGACAAATAATAATTTTACCTTCTGCAAATTTAGAAGGATTTGGGGGTTGTTGTTGTTGATGATGATGATGTTTTTATTTTCTCATTAGAACTGAATAGGAATGTATAGAAAGTTGGCCATGACCACAGTCTCTTCACTGTTTGGGGTCTCTGAGGTCAGACTCTCACCCTGACAGGTATCCCATCAGACCCCCTTTCTTTTATTTTGTGGGTGCTAGAGCCCACAGCCTCATATACACTAGCCAAGTGCCCTACCACCGAGCTCCACCCAGCCCCAGGAGCTATAACATGTGTTGAATCCACAAGAGATGATCAAAAGACGACAAGAAATTTCCATTTATCTTGACAGACAATCTTGTATTTATATGTTAATGAGACAAAAACAGAACTAAAATTATTACAAACACTCATTTTGCAGATACCATTTTCTTTTTATCCTGCTCAGCTGTCATTTAACTAGCAAATGCTCTGAGTTGCGAAGACATCAGGTGTGCTGAAGACTTGTACTTCTCCATCGGGCAGAAAATGGGCAAGGGAGACAGCAAAAGGGAGTCCAGGATACCAGTCACCCACATCTCCTGTGGAGCATCATAATGAAAGCGCTGATACCGCACAAGAATAAAACATTTTTGGAGCACTGGTTTCATGCCTTTGCCTATGATCTGCTTAAGTAAAAGTCACTGAAACACCAAATGAATTGTGAGCATTAAGAAACCTTAGCACCCAGGCTTATCAAATATCTTATATTTCACAGATGAGGAAGCTGAGTCCCAAGAACTCAGGGGACCTCTGAGAACTGTACCTAAGCTAGACACAAGGAATTTGGTAAGATTTACATTTTCATTGCTAAGTGCAACTTTTAAATAAATAAAAAAAAACCTCCTTCTGATGATGGAATACAGTATCTGTTTCATGGAAAAAAATGTTAAGTTTGGAGAGCTGAAATAACTGTGAACTCCTCAAATTCCATTCCTCGTGATAGAATTGGAATGGACCTTTTACAGTGCAGTACGAATTCCAAAGTCAGGGAGGGGGAACAAACTAGACATCCCCAATGGAAGGGAGAAACAGGCTCCTGCTGTGAGAACACGCTACAGTCAACACGTCATTTAGATAAATTAATATGTGCACTCCCCAAATGTTAGCCAGATATTTTTATTTTGTTGGGGGGGTTAGCAATTTTTGATTTATGGAGATTCTTGAGAATGTGTTGCTTAATTCTACTTCAGTAATAAAACCCTTGGATATTGCTCTTTGGGAATATTTTAGAGAGTCCGTCATCAAAAGCACTTATCTCTCACAAGTTGCTCAGCCTTTTCCTAGTTCATGACTTTGCCCTTGACCATTCTTCCGGAAGGCTCATGAACTGTAAACAATCTGGCTTTAAGATCTTTAACACCAGGGGAAACATCAGTGTGTAACACACCCTAGCAGATATTCAGACTCTCGTGTGCTTTTTGTAATGTTCCTAGCTACTGCCTGGAGTGCCTATCCAGGATAACTGTAGTGTTTAAACAAGGCTGCACAAGTCAGGGTCAAGGCGAGTTGGATGGGTTAATGTTTGCACAGCACTTTGGACTAGACAAACTCCACACTGGGTCTATTGTACTAAATATAAAAGGTGCTTTATTTGACACCGGAGACCAAACAATGGTAAAATAAAATGTTAAGTGTAGGAGTTGAAGGAGGGGAGGAAAGAGGCAACAGCACTATAAAATTGATATACAAATCCTTCTGAATTTAAAGGATCCTTGCTGCCTGAGTCTCTCGCGCTACTCCTCATGCTGTGGAAGCAGACAGGCTCCAACTCTGTTTGGAAAGTGAAGTGTTTGCTAGTGTGACTCTCACTGTTGTCAAAAGCCTCTTGAGTATTGGCAAGCTGTAGACTTCCACATGATGGCGAAATTTTAAAAATGAAGCTAAAAGATGAAGTGACTAGCTTGGATGACATCACTGTTTTTGCTCTCCTCTCCCCAAAATCCATGACTTACCAGTTATGATGGAATCCACTCATTTCTCAGCTTCCCTAGAAATAATTCTTTCATGAATTTCACAAATACTTATCAATGGTCTGTGTAGAAAAAGTTCTGGTCTAGAAAGCGTATGAAATTACTATGGTGGTGTCTGCTGTGATGCTGACCTAAGGTCATGGCGGGGGACCAGCCACATACTTTCAGGACAGATGCTACTTCCAAGGCATAACACAAATCCACACAGTGTGAACTAAGGGAACCAGAGAGACCAATGAGCAAGAACGATTTTCACCAGAGTTTGAAAAGATTTCAGAATTCAGGAGAGAATGTTCAGGATGAAAACCACATAGGAGGCCAACTCCTTAGATAAACTCACTAAACCTGTCCCCAAGTAAGGAGAGGGTGATAAATAGGCGCCATCATTCTGCGAGAGGGTGTCAGAGAGCACAAACCCCTTCTGGCAGAGAGCAAGTGAGGAAAAAACCATCCCCATTAAAAAGAAACAGCTGGACCCTGAGTGGTCCAGAGGCTGTAAAACTCACACCCTGCCACTTCACAGTTAGTAATATCTTTGGATTTAAGTCTTCAACTGGGAAAAGACCATCTTTAAAGGAGACAGGGCTTTTTCCAACCCAAAGGAAAGATGCACACACCATCACATGAAGCTCCTAGCAAGGTGCTCTGGCCCTAGATCACGCATAAACCCTCCAAGCCCTCAAGAGTTGCTTCCTGAGGCCTGTCTGTGGGATGGAGACTCAGTTGTGACCAAGTACAGTGCCCGTCCATTCTTAAAGAGCACTGGGTTTAGTAAAGACAGAAGACAAGGAAACACACTTGGGCTTGCAAACGCTGGTGTTTCCAAAAGCTCCTAGCATTTGGGACAGTTTGGACTTCTTGCTCTTTTCTGAATCCCACACATCTGTAGCTTCTGATACTTAAACTTCACAATTCGAATCCCACTGCTAGCCAGAAGTTGCATGCTACTGCCTGTGGAGGACTGGACAAGCTAGGCCAGACAGCCCCTTCCAAAGACAGAGGTTGGACAAGGGCCCAGCAGTCTCTGAGCCTAGAGGGTTTGATTTTTTTAAGGGGGATAAAAAGGCATATGGTAGGCTAGAAGGGGACTCGATAGCTGGTTCTCTCCCAAGTTTCTGGAATTTATTGTGACCTAAATCAGATCCTTAACTTTGCGTGAGTTTCTGCCTCCAATCAACACTGTGCACAATTCAGAAAAGAAATAATTGATTAAGAGATAAATCACTTAGAGACAGCCTCCACCACTCCTTGTTTCAAGGCTTTGCTTAAGATGCTGTCTGTTGGAACCAGTAGAAAGCATGATGGGGAGACGGGGAGAATCTTTTTCCCCTCCTCTTTCTGAACAAACAGGAAACTGGAAGCAACACTGGCAAGAAGTAACATGTTGATCACAGATACATTCTTCAAATTGGACAATAAAGAAAAAATAATCAACTTTTTTAAAAAAAACTGAAATTACAACAAAAGTGGGAAGTCATAGGCTAACCACATAACTCCATTGAAGTATTTTTCTCCTTTACATAGATATGCTCTCATGAGATCCTCCTCTACAAGCTTCAGCAACACATTGGACTAGGGAAAGACTCAATGGGCGAGAAGGCAATGACAGCCTGTGGTTCTCTCGGATGCCCAGCTTCCAACCCAGCACCTCTGCCATCCGGCAAGCCCCAACATCAGAAGCAGAAAGAACACACACCCACTGCCTAGGACTTAAGAAACCACATTCTAGGCAGTCAGGCAGCTGCGGACTGTAGGGACCAGCAGGACATGACCCTCTTGTCATGAGAAGTCCAGGGCCCTGTCCAGCTAAGCCACTGTCTCCAGCACTCAGTCTCAGAATGTACCTTGACACTTCAGCCCGCTCTCCCACTTTCCTTCTCTTGTGTGTCACAAATGGAGGCTGCTGGTTAGGAGTACAGGAAAGACACGGTGTTAGGTCTCCAGATAAAACAGTCACAGACTTATTCCAAACAGCAGGGCTTCTGGGATCTCTCTGTCGAAGGTTTTGCCCCCACCTTGGTGCTCCTGTGAGGTGACAGAAGCTGAAAGACGCTGAGCCTATTGAGGATCTTGTCATTGTAGCCTGTCCTTGAGGGGGACTGTGACATGCCACCCTCTCCCCTTCCTCCCTGTTTCAAATCTCGGGGTGAGGTGAATGGTTTGCTCTACCACACACACACACTCACCAGCGTGTACTGCCTTACCACAAGCCTAAAGCATCAGGTCAGCTTCTGAAGATGAGTGGACTGCACACTCCAAAACAGTGACCGAAATGACCCGTGTCTTCAGAAGCTGCTTGTCTAGGTGCTTACTACAGAGACAGAAAGCTGGTCGGTCCAGCTGATTGCCCAGCCCCGGTGTGAAAACGCTGTCACGTGTTCTGCCTTGGACATGGCTCCATACCAATTAGCCACGACTGTGAGGTCACCACACTGAAAGCGAAAGGAGTCCTTGTTATAGCAATGAGAAAAAAATCCTAAACATCCTCCAAATGTCACAGGATGCATCATGGAAAAGCTCCCATGCAAACCATGCCACCCACCCAAAGGCATCCTCGACAGGTGAATCTTCAGCTTTCCCGTGAACACTCCCGGCTCCCTTTCATTTTGTGTGACTGTTCCCAACCAGAGTTTGTGGCAGTTCTGTGCTCTATTCTGTTTCGTTCCAGATGAAGGTCCTTCTCCTTCTAAGGTGTGTTCCCTACAACCTGCAATGCTTGCAACTTTCCACTTTGTCCAGGGTTTGAGGGTGTGGGTGCTAATACATATACATCATTGTAAGTCATTTTGAATCAGAATTACATTCCTGATCAGCAAAAAACAATAGCTACCACCATTTGGATGACCAGAAGGAGATTAAGTCAGCCTGGCTTTATAATGACAAAGAACCATTTTCCTTCTTTATGGTCAGTGGTGTAAGGTCATATCTTCAAAATCAGATAACAATCATGTCACACATCCAGATTTTATAAGGGGAAATATGATTCAAACTTTGAAAGGATAGTTAATGAGGGATTCTGGCTTTCAAAATTGTTGATGCAAACAAGCTGCTGCAAACTTTCCATTTTAAGATATGTTATCCGCAGGATTTTCATATTAGCCAACTCATTTTAAAACAAGTAAAAAATTAAAAATATAGAATAAAATAAAAATAGTGCATATTTGAGATAAGACAAAAGGAATATTCATAAAATTAAAGTGATCCAACTTAAAGTGGCTTTCATTGAGCTATAAGCCTACTGAACAGAGTCCATACATAATTCAGATTTCACTCATTTATTTAGGGAATTGCATTAAGAGCCCGTTGTGAGTGAAGCACCATTGCAATGAGGAGAACAGAACAGTCTCCTTCAGGACACTTGCGGATTCTCTGAATTGAAAAGGCAAAATGCAAATGCTTCGAGTACATAGATCTAACAGTCCTCCTCTCTATGGTCGGGCTCCTATATTCTCTCCATCTGCCTTCCATGGCGATGTCTGAACCTTGGAGAAGGCGAAACAGATGTCTGTTAAGGGCTTAGCACTCAGGAGTCAGTTAATGTCAACGAGTCTCTGCATTCACCAGTGTTCATTGCCAAAAGAAGCTTGTCTGCCCAAGGCTGGGAGCAGCACTTGCCTATGAATACAAAAATATTTGGGCAGCAATTTGTGACCCCATGTCTATTTAGTAAAATGGGTAGTAAGTTTTCTCCTGGGTCCTATGACTTCCCCAGCCATGGGATTTGACCCAGGTTTATAGAACCACAAGTGAATTCTTTCCAGTAGAGCAGGCCTCCAACCCAATTGAGAGTAGGTGGTATCCAGGTGACAGTCATGCCACCACTGCACCAGTGATCGCATCTTGACTGGCAGGTTAGTATGGAGGCAGTCAATGTTATCCTCTGCACAGCCTGGCTGCTGCAGTCATGAAGTCCTAGCAGTTGTATTTGCCTGCACTGGACCTGAACAAGACTGAACCTCTCAACAGGCGATTACAAATTAGAAAGGGACTCAAGGGGTCTTACCTCTCCTAGGGAACTATTGACTACTGATAAACGCTAGGGGGAGAGTCATGGTCTTCCGTTTCGTAACTACTGCTGAGGATCCCATGCAAAGGGGGTAGCTCCATGTCCATGATCACACAGAAAGCTCCGGTTAAACTCAGTGAGTCATGAAGCAAAACAAAAAGATGCAAACAGGAGAGACTTGTGCAGAAGAAACATGAGGGAGGCATTGACTGGAATGAAAGGGAGTTTTGAGGGAATGAGAGTAGTGAGAATGTATTATACACGTGAATGAGATTTGCAAAGATTAATTTTAGTTTAAAAAAATGCCTCAAGTAAACTAAGTAACACTCATTAGCAATATCACCTGCTGATTCTAATGAAGTACAACCTCTAGATACAAATGTCATATCTCAAAGCACTAGAGGAATTTACAGATGTGATCACAGAAACACTGTATTTTAACGTTGGAGAGAATAGGAGAGGTGCTAAATGATTGGAAGCACAAGAAAACGGTTCATAATTTAAAACTACAAATAACGAAGAAAAGAAAGAAAAATAAACTAAAATTCAAATAGAAAAAAACTTTACGTCAATCAACAGAGGCGGGGGATGTGTAATGAGTTACTAGATGTGAGCTTGTAAACCCTTCCAAAAAGACACTGGAAGCACTTGGAGGCAGGCTTCACTGAGCTTAGACTGGAAAGATTCACTCTGCTGTGATTCCCAGCTGCATGGTTAGGACAGGGTAATGGAGAGCATGCAGAGTGCTTCATTTCTTCCAACAGTTAGTGGTGTGTATGTGTGTGTGTGTGTGTGTGCGCGCGCGCGCAAGCACATGCCCGTCTGTCTGACTCTTTTTCTCTCAATATCTTCACATAGTTTCTAATACTATATAAAACTTAAACTACTGATTTGTAATACTAATCTGCCAAACCTTTTTAATAAAAGTGAGGTCAATTTAAGTTCTCAAAGACTTGTGACTTGAAGGACATTTCTATTTGAAACAAAAATACAGAGAAGACAGTGTTCAAGCCAAAGGGAGGTACTGTTGCCTAACAAGATCAGGTCTTAGAAGACCCCAATAAGCTGAAAAACCAGTGGTGTCAAACACATAAAGGGCTATCACAAAGGGCTTCCAGTGGGCTTTAAAAGCAAGAGTCAGACAGAGGCAGCCCACACAGCAGCGACCACAGTTCCACAGTTCATGTGGAAACATCATAGAATGGTTTTCCTGTGTATATTTCTGTTTTGGGTTTGTTGAAAGAGCAATATGACTCAAATAGCATGATGGACAGAAATGTACTTTTGTCTTAACACACACATGGAGGGACCACAAGCAGATCACACCCTGCCCTGGTCAGACCAAAGAGAGAATCCTAGGAGACAAACAATGAACAAAAGCCTGGGGGGCAGGGAACAGAGGCAGGTGCTTGTGAGGAGACACAAGACAGGACATGGTCCTACATATGTGGGTGTTTAGTGGCCCCCAGAGACCCATGTGTAAAAGGTTTGGCTCCAAGGGTACCAGAATCAGGAAGTGCTATGACCCAGAAGAAGGTCCTCAAAGGAGATTATGGGACACCAGGTGGATCTTCCTGTTTCCTGGTCGGGTATGAGATGCTTGCCTTCCATAATAAGTTACCCCTGCAAAAGGCCAAACCAATGCTTTGCGCATCACTGTGATAAAATACATGATGAAGGCATCTTAAGGAAGGAGGGACTCATGGCTTGAGGGGCTACCATCGGTCATGGTAGAGGGGAGGCACAGCAGCAAAGTGTGAAGCAGTCGGTCACACAGCACCACAGTGAGGAAGGAGAGGAGAAGAATGTAGCCCCTCAGCTGGCTTCTCCCTCTCCCCTTTTGTTGTGAAGTGGCCGCTTGTTTCCTTGTCACCCAGTAGCTCAGACCCAAAATAATCATATAGAAGCTACATTATTTAAATCACTGCTTGGCCCATTAGCTCTAGCTTCTTATTTGCTAACTCTTACATCTTAATTTAACCCATCTCCATTAATCTATGCATCACCACGAGGTCGTGGCCTACCAGCAAAGCTTCAGCACGACTGTCTCCGGCAGCAGCTTCCTGACTCCGCCTTCTTTCTCCCAGCATTCAGTTTAGTTTTCCCCACTTACCTAAGTTCTACCCTATCAAAAACCAAGACAGTTCCTTTATTAACTGATGGTATTCACAGCATACAGAGGGGAACCGGGGAATCCCACATTATCCTTTTCATCCTGGAATGGCATGGGATGATGCCACCAACATTCAGAACAAATCTCTCCTCCATTAGTCCTCGCTGGAAACAGCCTCATGGGCACAACCACAGAAATCTCTCTTATGTGGGTCCAAATCCAGACAGATGATGGAGAAGAGTAGGCACCTGAGTTTGACTCAAGGAACCAAAAGAAGACCCTCTTTATTCAGTGTTGCATTGCATCATGAGGGTGAGAAGTTGACAGGTAAGAGATAAGAGATAGATTTAAGAGCATTCCCTTGGGGAGTAGGAAAAGGAACATAGTGTCTGGTGCCAAATGAAGATAGGCCCTGGGGTTATCTTTATGCATTTGTGGAAAGAACAAGGATGAAACTTGGTAAGTGGCAGACTCCCATCAGCAGCATCCACTGAGGACATACCCCATCACTTTTATATGAAACATTTGAACATTGCCATTATGAAACATTTGCTAAGCTCATGCTATGTTCCACATAGTAGGAACTGGATAAGGCTAACCAATGCCAGACAACATGTGCCCCCTGACTCATAGGGGATATAGACAATCAAGTAATCATATCAACAATAAACTGAGTCCACTCCTATAAAGATAACATAAGAGACCATGATCCCCATCAGCAGGAGATGTTTTCTACCTTTCTAGAGATGGAGGGAAGGTCTTTGGAGGAAGTAGTATTTGAACAGAGACCTGAAGGATGAGGAGGAAGCATGCAGTCAGCAGGTGTTCCCAGAAGAGCACATGGGAGTGAGTTCCATAATATATGCGAAATCTGAGCCAAGCACCACCTTGCGTGGTGCCCAATTAAGAAAGGGCACAACCTCTACATCAGTCCCCAACCAGAGACAGCCTAACACAAGCCATGGCGTGCTGAAAATTGTGTCTAATGCATGATGAATTCGCATCACACCATCACATGGTTGGTCTTCCTCAAAACCGTGGCCCTTTTTCATACACCTGTTGTGTCTCTTCTCCACACAGCCCCTCCTGGGCCCCCTGGCCAGTACATGAGCAGGCAGATGCAGGTTGGCTCTTACTTTCACATTCCAGTCTCCTCCACTGGGTAGAAAGGCCAGCATTAGACCATATCTAGTCCTGCTTCCCTAGGTGGTAAGTAGACACTGGCAGCTAACTGGCCTCTGAGCTGATAGAATATAGGTTTATGGAATTCTAATTAAATTATAGAAAGTGCAGAAGGGCACACATATGGCAGATAAGAGCTGCAAAATACATATTAACTAGGCTTAAAAAAAAAACAGTTTCTCATTCCAACATTATCTATGTGTACCTTCTAGAGAAGTATAGAAAGGTTGTCCTTGAAATTCAGGGGCTCTATCTTATAAATGAAAAATGAATCTTCAGGCAAAGGATATAAAAACCTCAGGTAGACCTTCCCAAATTGGTGTGGGAGTTTAAGCACTTGGCTGCATTCCAAACTAAGCACCAAGAAGCATTTACCCCGCACTGCCCAAGCTCATCTCCACTGCTGTGTTACTATGAATGACCCAGCAGTTCCTTTGTCTGAAATTTATTACTACATTTAATTTAAGAGAAAACAATCAAACAGAAGAGGGTCCTCTCCTCTCACACCAAAACATTAGCATCCCAGAGACAGAGTCACAGATGATGGGGAAGTCAGGGCGGCATTCTGTTTGCCTAGTTCCATCACCTCTAGGGCTACAGACAGCTATTGCCTTCATATGTGACCAAGACAGAAGAGATGTAGCCCACTAAACACCTGCAGTGGCATTCCCAGGACTGTGGGTTTCTGGAGCACCCACACCCAGGATGCTGTCATAGGAGCTGTACAGAGATGCCACTTGGTAAAAGCATCATATGGATTTCATTCTGTTGACCACTCAGTCAGCATACATGGAGCAAGTAAAGGCTTGTTTATATAGCCAGAAGGGAAGAGAGACTTCTGACGGCATAACAAAACTGTGCATGTTTCCAAATACAGCCACGGGTAAAATTAGCTGTACCAAAAAGCCATGTTTGCCCAAGCTCTTACCAACGTTAGAGTGATTATGACTGTAATTCCACTAAGGAGAACTGGCCCGTAAAGGTGTTGGGTTAAAACTTTTCCATTCAGTTCTTTAAATTCTAAGCACATTTTCCACCTTGGGTGTCTTCTAACCCCAACAATCTAGAAACCCTTTGTTCATTCCTTACACAACGTTTCAAACAGGTCCCTACTTTCTGGCAACATGTCAAAGGTGCTGGACAAATGTCTGCATTTTCCCGGTACAATGATAGTGAGTGACGACGTCCAGTGTTCCTCTAAATTCTGGACGGCTTCATAACAACAAATAAAAAACATTCTGGTGATTTACTGTTTTAATTCTACATTGTTGTGTTCTGTGTTTCTTTAAGAAAGGTGCGAGAGTGTGCGTGCGAGTCGTGGAACACTGCAGTTACCATGGAAATTATCTGTGTTTAGAGAGCATGTGGAGTGAAGGCCCATGCCATCGCGGAGAAGCGTGAGTGGTAACGATAGTGTTTCATGGGCCTAAATCACATTAAGTCCTCAGTTTCAAAGAAATGTTTAAGGAAAGAAGAATGCACGCTTTCATCTAGGCAAGCTGTAAGTGCTAAAGTGGGCTTTATTCCAGGATGCTACTCCCCTCCAGGTCATTAGATCATGTCTAAAGACAGAAGTGAGGACCCAGCGAGCCACCAGCACAAAGGAAGATGGGTCTTCCCACCAATTTACACGAGAGAAATTTGCTCTTTTGTTTCTTGCAATCTGATTTTTTAGCCCTTGGAAATTCCTTGGTAAATTCCATGTAAATTCCATCCACATGAGCAGTTCAGGCTCTGGATCCTGGAGGCTGAGGTCCTCGTTGCCAATGGAACAGGACCAAGCTCCAGCTTAGGGCAACACCTCACTCATGAAGGTGGGGGACGTTGCTTGGCTGCCTGATGGATTATTTTCACCCTATTGGGTATGCAAATGCAAAGAGTCTAAAAACGACAAAAAGTCCAACAACTTTAGCTTTAGAAAAAAAAAATGGGCAAAGAACATTTTTCCCCTAGAGCATATGCAAATGGCCAATAAATGCATTTTTAACATCACTGGTCACAGGGAAAATGGAAATCCAAACCACTGATGCCACTTTACAGTGTGATGGCTATTGCTCACAAAACAAAAGGCAGAAGATAGAAAACGGGTCCTGATGAGGATGCCCCTGACTGGCACATTGCCAGTGCACTGAACACAGAGTGACCATCAATCCTAGCAGTACCTATATACCCGGGAAGGCAGCCTTTTCACAGGAGCCAGGAGCAAGCCAGGTGTGGGTAGATAGATGATTAAGGTAAGCCATAGTACGAGGGAGTGTCATTCCATCTCAGGAAGAAAGGATGCTCTGGCATCCCCAACCCCAGGGATGAACCTTGAGGAGATATGCTTAGTGAGATGAGTTGGCTACAGAAGAGCAAGCGTCATGTGATCCACTTACAGAAGGTACCCACGCTAGTGAGAGTCACAGAGACAAAGGACAGTAGTAGTAATAATGCAGAATGGTGACGGCCGGGAGCAGCCAGATGGTAGGAACGGGAAGCTCACTGGTTAAGGGGTATGGAGTCTCAGATTACAGTGGCACAGTGGTCCCAGATATTAGTGGCTACACAGCATGAATATACAAAGTCACCACATTTTAAAAGAGTTAAAATGGCAACCTTTAAGCTCTAGATACTTTAGCACAAGAAAAGAACAAATCAGAGGGCCGGTCGGGCCAAAGGAACTGTGGGCAAAGTGTGTTTGCCAAACACTATTACCAGCCCAGCGATGGGAGCATCTGCGCTACCACAGCGGCCTGGTTCTGTAACCAGGCCGTCTAAAAACAAAATAGTGAGTCTTCCCAACTCCTGGCTTTCATTAACTATGCCCAAAGCAAAACAAAGCAAAACAAAACAAAATTGAGGCTGAGTGATAGTCACACAAAAATTCACCCTTTCAGGTCCTTCAGGATCCTGACGTGGAACTTCCTCCTGGAAAAGTCCAAGAGCCGTCACCACCTCTCAGCAGCTCAGCCCTGGGAGGACACAGCCATGCACGCCTCTTCTCACGACGCTTGAGTGAAAGTTTAGAAAGTTATTTCTATAGCTCTAAGATTGTGACAATGATGTTAAGAAGCCAGTTTGAAAATATAGTCTCTTACAGGAAAGAAAGAAAAGAAAGGAAGGAAGGAAGGAAGGGAAGGAGGGAGGGAGGGAGGGAGGGAGAGAGAAAGAAAGAGAGAAGGAAAGAAAGAAAGAAAGAAAGAAAGAAAGAAAGAAAGAAAGAAAGAAAGAAAGAAAGAAAGAAAGAAAGAAAGAGGGAAAGAAAAGATATTGGGAAATAAATACTACCTGGAAGAATTCACGTACTAACAGAAAGAGATTGGCCATGTGCTATAGCATGAAAGTGACTATGAGAGTGTGGGTGTACGTGAGTGTAGAGTGGGTGTGTGTGAGAGGCTTAGGAGTGTAAGTGTGTAAGGTGTGTGGGAGTGAGTGGATGTAGAGAAGTGAGTGCGTAAGTAAGGTGTGTGAGGGTGAGGTATATGTGTATGCAGGTGCATGAAGAGGAAAGAGTGTGTGAGCGTGCAGTGTGTGGGTAAATGTGAGTGTGAGTATATGTGAGAGAGGGTGCAAGTGTGAGGTATATGTGAGTGTGTGAGGTGTGTGGGCAGGTGTATGAGACGTACGTGCATGTATATTGAGGTGGTCCCTCATGGATCTGAAAGGCTCGGAACACTGCTATACCCAGGTGACATCTGCATTATGAGCCAGAAAGCACAAAAACCTACAAAGATGTGAAGCAATCTGGATGCAGAGGCCCTGGTGAGTGAGGGTGGAAAACACTGTGGATGTGTGTGAGCCTTACAGCATCTCGGAGTGAAAGGACGAATAATGCAGACAGGATTGCGGCTCTTTGCTCTCAAGATCAGCTTGCTGGAAGAAAGGGCTTTGTGACATTTCTGCAATAGATGTCCCACAAACAAGCCACAGGTCGGCCTTTCACATCTTCCCAACAGGAGGCTTACAGGGCCAGGGTCATCAGTCCAGAAGTTTCCATAACATATCCACAGGGTCAGAATCACCTGCCCTTGTTCACTCTCTGAACACAGGAAAGCTACAGACCAAGCATTGCAGACGTCAAGAGCAGCACGGAGCTCCCCGTGTCGCGCCAGCAAATCCCCAAGTGTTCTGGGATTTACTTCACCATGGAAATGTCAAGTCTTAACTGACACAGGAGGCAACACAGAACACAGGTGTGATGTGGACCTCAGGCTTTCCAGGGTTAAAATCCCACAGGATGACAGTAATTCTTCTATTTTTGAGACTGCAGACAGCTGAGTGGCAATTCTGGCCAGGAGAACTCGCTCCTCCAGAGGACGGCTGTGTTTATTCTCTTCACCAGAACCAAACCAAGCCACCAAGAGTCTGCACTTCCCTCATGTGGAAGAATACATAACCACCGAAAGTGTTTTCTTCCTTCTGACCGATTCCAGGCTGAGAACCGGACCTCTTTAAGAAATGCGTCACCACATATCATGTATCCCTGAGGTCCAGTCACTGACCTTTGGAGTTCGGCTTCTCAAAATGCTGGAGAACTCGGCTTGTCAAAAGTCTGTTTGTGGGTTTCGGTTTTGCTCTCACAAGGAAAAGGCTGTGCTCTCTGTGTGCTGTGTGGCAGCGAGTGCTCTAAGCACCAGCTCTCATGTTCAACACAAACTGCTTTGCCACTTCCTCTACATGGATCTGGCAGCTCCAGCTGACTTGTGACTTCTTCTGCAGCTGAAATTAGGAGAAACATATTCTGCGTTAATTTGTTTAATATTGGCATTAACATTATTCCCAAAGTATTAGCACTCACCATTAGCAAAGTATGTTCTAAAGGCGTGTTGGTAGCCTTTGCATATATCATGGATCCATCAAAACACTTCGGAGTCTGGGAGATAGCTCTGTTTATAAAGTGTTTGCCCCAAAAGTGTGATAATCCAGATTCAGATACCCAGCATCCACTTAGAAAGTCAGGTATGGTATTACATACCTGTAATCCCAGCACCAAGGAGGCAGAGAGAGGAGGATCCTTGAGACTTGCTGCCCAGCCTCAAGTACAGCCAAACTAATAAGTCCCAGGTGCAGGGAGAAACCCTATCTCAAAAGACAAGGCAGAGAAATTGAGAAAGATGCCCAATATCAACCTCTGGTCTCCACACACACACACATACATATACATGCATGAACACACACACACAAACATGTAATACACATACACATACAAAATAAACTTGCCATCTTTGAAATAAATAAGGAGATTCTCACACTTCCAAAAAGATTGCAGATGCTGCTGATGCTACTGGTGCCTGTCTGCACTGACAGAAACCTGGGACTAAAGGACATGTGACATAGTTTTTAAACACAAGGATGGGATCTTTAAGCATGGGACACAGGAAAACTTCCCAAATCCTCAGGGCAACTCAGAGCGGGCACTAGACTTCTCCCCATTCCATAGCTCCTGTCCCCAGAAGAGCAGAGCCATGAACCCAGGTAACAGAAGGACACCCATCACCCTTTTCTGTCAGACTGACATGGAGCCAAAGGAAAATGAGCACTTCAGAAAGTGGGTTTGCATTTTTTTTACAAGATATGCATAAGTAGGCGATTTGTCTGATTGAATTCTCATACAGCTACTGGATCGCCGATGGCGTCGTCTAAGTCTCTCAATAATTAAAGATATAAAGGATACTGAGTCGTGATGGTGCATGCCTTTAATCCCAGCACTCAGGAGGCAGAGGCAGGCTGATCTCTGTGAGTAGAAGGCCAGCCTGGTCTACAAGAGCTAGTTCCAGGACAGGCTCCAAAGCTACAGAAAAATCCCATCTCAAAATCAAAAATCATATATATATATCACTGACTGGCCTAGAATACACTACATAGACTAGGCTAACCTGGCCTTGAACTCACAGAGAACCCTCTGCTTCTGTCTTTAGAGTGCTAGGATTAAAAGTGTGCATAACCAGGCCCAGTCTGAGACTCTTAACATATAATTTTAGGGGTTATTGTATGCCAGTGTCACCTTTGATTTTTCTATCTCAAAGTAGCAGCATCAGAAGTCTTCAGTGTCCCAACACAGGAAACAGGACACAACCTGAGGTGCCTAAGGGGCTTTTTGAAGAAAAAAAAAAACACCAGAGAGCTGGCACTTACCCATACAGCCACTATCACTTCCCATCATTGGATGCAGGGAAAGTGTGGTGGTTTGAATGAAAATGGCCCCCATAGGTTTATGTATTTGAACGGTTGGCCCTCAATTGGTGGAACTGTTCACAAAGGATCAGGGGGAGTGGCCTTGTTGGAGAGGGTGTGTCACAGGGGAAGGGCTTTGAGCTTTCAAAGAGCCATGCTATCCCCAGTTAACTCTCTTTGACTCTCGGTGATGTGAGGTGGGAGCTATGGCCCCACATGCTCCCTACCATCAGGGTCATGGATTCACCCTCTGAAACTGTAGGCCCCCAATAAACCTTTTCTTCTATAAGTTACCTTGGTCATGGTGCTCCTTCATAGCAACAGAAAAGTAGCCAAGACAGAAGGGGAAAAATTAAGCTCAGTGGTTGAACAAGAAGCCAAGAGATAAGTCCAGAATACGGAGCCTGGAACAGAACAAACGACCCAATTGCAGCAGCAATGATATGAATGAGATAGCTGCTGCTCTGTATTACCAGAGCCACGATGGTCAAATGCAGTGTGTTTCTAGAGTATTCTAAATGTCTACTTCCTCCCAATACCCCTATGCATAGGTAAGGGCACTCAGACACTGGGCCTTTAAGAGATGATCAGAGAGGCTCGTGAAGGTGGAATCCCACCATGCCATCAGAGCCTAGGGAGGAATGGCCAGAGATTGCTCTTCCTCCAACATTCAGTCAAAGAAGAAGAGCTGACAGTAAGTCTTATACATTCCCACCTCTTAGCAAGGAGGATCAATGAGTAAGTTCCCAGTTCATGGCATTGTCTTGCAGGAGCCTCCAGTACATCAGCCAAGAGTAAGACAATATTCCCGAAACAAACATGGAGACGGAGGTATGTAAAATTCGTCTTTGAGGGTGCAGATAGCATTGTGATTACTTTTGAATGCTAGTACTTAGGAAAAGATGCAGTTGGAAGTAAGCAGAAATAGAGTCGATGGTGCAGCTTTTCTCGAGGCCTTCACACAGAGGTTTCACAGATGGGCACTTTAAGGGAAAAATAAAATACCGCCTGCCAGATCGGAGTGCTGGATGTGTAAATGACTATTCCAGGCTTTGCCCCTGCCCTAGATCGCTTTCTGTTGCTGTGATAAACACCACGACCAGAAAAGCAAACAACAGAAGAAGTGTGAGAAAGAGTTTATTTCATCTTACAGGTTACAGTCCATCGCTGAGGGAAGTCAGGGCAGGAGCACACGCAAGAACCTGAAGGCAGGAGCTGATGTAGAAGTCCTGGAGGATTGCTCCACATGGCTTGCTCAGCTTGATTTCTTACAGAATCCAGGACCAAATACTCAAGGGTGGCACCACCCACAGTGAGCTGTGTACTCCACACGGATCACCAGTCAGGAAAATGCCCCCACAGAATTGCCTACAACCCAGTCTCATGGAGGCATTTTCTAAGTTTAGGTTTTCCCTTCCCAGACAACCCCAGCTTGTGTCAAGTTGACAGAAAAACAATCAGCATACTCTTCTACTCTGATACACTTGGAGCCTTTCATAAGGAAATGTCTAGTTCAAGTGTCTGACTTCTCTGCACGGAAGTAAAGTACACAGAAATGAAGTAGGACAGGAAGTCACCTGGGAGCATGGATATCCTAAGCTGAAAATTGAACTCCGGATATTTCACACAACGCCGCTTGAACAGTCAAAACAGTAGCCGTGATGATGCCTGGGTTTCAGGACTATCAAGGGAGCCAGCTTTGTGATGAGGCCATGTAGACACCATTAAAGTCTGTGCTTGCAATACAGAAACCAACCACTCCAGTTAGAGGAAGTCATGGGGATAATAACTAACGTATGTACAGTGCTTTATGGCTTACAGATATTCTCGGATGCATCATTTTATTTTATCTCCATTTAATCTCCTGACCTGTTCTAAGCTATAAAGATTACTTTCCTTCTTTGGCAGCAATTTCTGCAGATTCACTTCATGAATCTTTCCTACTACCTGCTGGAAGCTGAGGATGTCCGGGGGTGGGGAGTGTTGGCCTTTAGCCTTGCCCATTTGCAAACTTCCAGTTTAGATTTACAAAGGTTTTGTGTTGAAAAATAAATTTAAAAAAAAAAACATAAAGTGAACTTTAGTTCTACAGTTTCAATATGGAATGGCCTCATAGGGCCATGTGGTGAAGGCTTGGTCCCCCAGAACAGTGTTATCAGGGCCTTTAAGATAAAGAGTCTAGTAAGAAGTAATTATGTAAATGGTATCATTACCCTTTGAAGAGGTGAATGTAGTTCTCATGGGACCAGGTCAGTTCCAGCATGACTAGGTTGTTATAAAATAAGGCCACCCCACATGCTTGGATTTTCTGCATGAAATTGGTTCCTTTTCCATTTTCTTAACATGTTGTAACACTATCCAGAATGTCAGTAATACGCATTTTAGTCTCCAGATACCAGATCCTAAGCCAGTTAAACAAACTCCACTTTATCAGACACCCAACCATGGGTGTTCTGTCACACTGGTATAAAATAAACTACCACAACATCTCTGTGACCTTAGAGGAAGGATATTCCTTTCCTGTCCAAGGTCAGCCATGCCAGCACTGCAGACTTGCCCTGAGGCTGGTCCAGGCAGCACTGCAGCATCATGGGTACTAGAAATAGATTTTATAATGGTCTATAGAATAGAAAACCATTGACTCCTTTATTGGGAAATAGCTATTTTGATGTGACCAGAATAATGAGAGCCAAGTGGAAGATTCCCTTAAACTTCCACTTCCTCAGACCTCTCCTTCTACGTCTTATTTTACCATCACTTGTCTAAAACTGATGTCTTAGGTAACTTCCTTTCTAGGTGATATTCAAATCCTCTGTTTTAAATCTGTCCCTCCTCTACCTACCCAATCCACAACACTATCAAGGTAAAACGTTCACAATTTGTCACTTGAATTACCATAATGGGCTCCCATCATCCACTCCAAACTACAAAGAAACAAGAAAGAGGGTTCCCCCATCTTTAAAATATACTTTAAACTATAGCATTATTCAGACTAGAATCCTCTAATTTACAATAGCCCGAAAGTACACAGAATCAAAATGTCCACCAATAAACAAATGTGGTATTTCCATACAATGCAATATTGCTCAGCCTTAAAAAGGAAGGAAATTCTGAACATGCTAAGACATAGATAACTTTGAGGATACTGTGCTAAGTGATGCAAACAAGACACAAAAAGGTGGGGACATGAGGAGTTACTGATTTTAGCTCCAGAAATTCATTTGAGAAGATATGAAGCTCTCCAGGTGAACAAAGGTAATGGTTTGCTTTGTAACAGTTTCCTCACAATTGAGGTATTGACTCATATAGGGAAGCACCTTAAGACAGGAAGCAAAACAACTCAAAATAGCTTTAGGAAGTCCCTGAAACTGATCAGATTCACTCGGCTCTCTTCCTCCCAGGAATAAATAGAAAAGCCTGCTGAGGATCAGTCTCATGCAAGTCAAACTGCAAAGAACACTCTGAGACCAGCCAAGGAGCCTGAAAGCAGAAACCAACTGAATCTCTCGGAAAGGACACTCTGCAACCTGTTGAGCTGCCTGCAGGCTATTCAGTGTGCTCTAACTTCCCAGCCTTTGTGAGCTGTCGCCATGCTGGAATGGGATTTGGTGGCACAGCTATCCATGAGTCATTTCTGCTTCTCTAAGTAACCCCTCATGCTGTGGGCTAATGCTCTTGTACCCTATAAAGATTTGTCACTTGTATTAGTTTAATAAAACACTGATTGGCCAGTAGCCAGGCAGGAAGTATAGGCAGGGCAACCAGACTTGGAGAATTCTGGGAAGAGAAAGGTTCAGTCTGCAGCCAGATACAGAGGAAGCAAGGTGAGACTACCTCACTGATAAGAAGTACCAAGCCATGCGGCTAACATGTACAAGAATTATGTGTTCAGTTGTAAGAGTTAGTTAATAATAAACCTGAACTAATAGGTCAACCAGATTATAACTAATATAAGCCTCTGTGTGTTTTGTTGGGACTGAACGACTGTGAAACCAGGCACGACAGAGATTTCTGTTTATACCCTCATTAATACTCCTGTAAGTAACCCTAGTAAAACTCATTGGTTCAGCAAGTTGGACTTTTGTGGTACCCAAACTTTGGTCTGTTATGGGCTCTCTAGCTGAGGTGAATAGAGAAGTGTATTGCCTCTCCCTGGTAAAGTCTCGTCATACAACATGGTTCCAAAGTAATATGACCATACTTATTGGTTTGAACTACACTTATCAGTAACCAAAATGACAAATTTTATGTTGTGTGTGTTTTAACACAATTTTTAGAAATCATTTGATAGATCTCTCTTATCTAGAGATGAATACTGGGTACCTTAAAATGACTTCTATAAGTCAGGAACTAGTCCCTGCCTGGGCCTCCCAAACCACACTGAGCTACCTGCTGTGGATTGTTTTTTACCATTCTATCACTGAGTCAAGTTGGTGTCTCTCACCTTGACTCTGTGCAGAAGACAGCATAGCACAGTGCTCAGTGGAGGCTGGGGATTCCCTGAGTTGCTTTAGCTTCTGATGGGCCACATGAAGACTGCATTAGCTGTTACCTAATCTCTCAGTCCAGGGTAAATATGGTAAAGCCACGGTCCTTTGTGGAGACTGAGCAAAACAGTGTGCGTAAGACATTTTGCACATGGTAAATGCCTAGCACCTGCTGACTGTCAGTCCCCAGCAGACACTGTCTGACCTGTCAAAGTAGTGTCTATGGTGGTACCCTGTGTATGGTCCTGTCCATGTGTTCCCCATCCTTGCCACCTGGACATGCCTTCTTTTGTGCAGTAACTTGCATACGCTTTTGCTTCTCTTTAAAAAAAATTTTTTTAAAGTCTGTTTAAATATGTGTCATAGTTTGAATTTAAAATGTTCTCCATAGGATCTTACATTTGAACCCTTGATCCCCAGCTGCTAGAACCTTTAGGAAGTAGAAGTGGGGTACCGAAGGTGAGCATCGATATTTATAAACCCACCCTATTCCCTACCTGCTCTCTGCTTCCTGGCCATTGACACAATGTGACCAGCCACCTCACGTTTAGGCCCCCAGGCCTCCCCTCAAACTGTGAGCCAAAGCTAGTGAATGTGATTTGTGATTACCCTAGTGAACTGTGAGCACGTGAAGATACAGAACTGTAGTGTGTATCTACATACTGGTCCCCTGCAAGCAGCAGAGGCCTGCTGAAGAACTGAGTTCAGATCACTGAGGGAATTCCCATCCTGAATCCAAGAGTGAACTGGATGCCCAAGAGTCCAGAAGATTCCGTGTCTGAGTCCTAGATGCTACCTATCCATATTTGCAAGTCATTGTCCTCCTGCTTGATATGAGAAAAGCTTTATGGCTAAGGTTAACTCATTGCAGTGTAACAGTGAGAGGCTCCAGGCTGAACATCGCCCTTACCTTAGGCATTGAGGACACAAGGCAAGTGAGTCCCTGGGAGCCGTGGCCTACTCAGGCATCTACAAAGCACACCTACAAAGCACATGGTCTCAGACACACCTAAGACCCTGTCATTGAAGTGACTCTTGATGGTAGACTGCTCTGTACAGATACACACTGCAGAATCCAGGGACAGAAAAAAATACCAGCCACTAAGCACATCCTGTAATTACTTAAATGGAGTCAACTCGGTGACAAGGTTGGCCAACTGCACTTGTAAAAGGATCTCCATTTTCATCTTCTAAGGAAGACTCTTTCTCCCCCTTACTTAAGCCTCCAGTTTTGACATTATCTTGAACTATGGATAGAGTTAAGGTTTCCATTTCCCACCACCACCTCCGCCCCACCCTTTCCACAGGATATGTTAAGCCTCGGGAAGAATGCCTTAGTAAACATGGCTTTCTGTTTAAACATGTTAATAATTGCTGAATTTGGTTCGGGGCAAAGTTTTATTATAATGGTTGTTAACAGGAAGGTCTCCGACTGTCAAATCACTTCACACATTTCATCCAGAGAAAACTCAAGGTGTTCCAAGGGTGGTCCAGCACATCTCAGGGGATTAACAGTTGGACAGACAGGAAGAAAACCGTCCACAAGACACAGAGGGAAAGAGGGAGAGGCTGAGGGGGGAAAGGGTAAGAAAGGGGAATGCACAAAGTTCATGACAGAGCAAACAGAGGGGTTCAGGCTAAAGTCTGGTGGTGTCTACTCCTGCCTTGCTTTTGTTTCCACAGATCTCCTCAGGATGTTGTCTCCTTCCTCAGGCCTGGGTAGGCCCTGATGTTCTGTATTTCTAAAAGACTCCCAGTGATACCAGATCATGTGAGACACTGTGCGGTCCCACAAAAGCAGAACTGCCCAGATGTATCAATAACCATTGTGTCAATAATTCACTCAGCCTTTTAAAGAAATAATAACTTTAATTCTGAATAACTTGATGGGAAAAACTCAAACATCTATAATATTCTCACAGCTATACCCTTGGTACTGCCAGTCGTAAGGCTCAGCCATCAAATCTCTTTTGTACCAAAGAAAGAGAAGAAGGTAAGCTACTTTAGGGAAGACAGAGACCAAGCTTTGCATTCCAACAAAACTTAGAAACACTTTCCTTACACTCCCAACTTCTCAGGTCATCTCCACCATGCTCCGTTTTGAAGAAGAGAACAAAAATGATCCTTATTTTTCTTTAATTAAATGACTGCCTGACAGTTCAACCTCTAATTGCACATCACAGCTCATGGGCAAGCCTTATAAAGAAGAGCCCTATTGTAACTATTTTGGGAAATAAGCAACTACATTACATTCTTAGTTTACCTTGATGTAAATCTGGGTTAGATGCATTAGAATTTTTTTAAATCCCTCTCTAGATTTTTGTTGTTGTTTTTCTGTCAAATATTCAACATCTTTCAGATTCCACTAACTCCAGACATTTCATCCCCTCCCCATCAAAATCTTGGCTGATGTTCCCTGAGCCCTGAAATCTTCCACACCCTGGCCTTTCTTTCAGCCTCCCTCCCACTGAAATAGTTAGACACCACTGAAGGCAAAGGAAATAGACAGAACCTTCTCCTCTGCCACACAATAAAATATCCCCTGTGCCCCAAGGCAGTCACAGCCAAACAGGTCTGGTGTTGTAGCAGGAAGTGAGCATCGTCACCTGGGCCAACTCACAAGCAAGTGTACAACTGTGCCAAAATAAACATGGTGGCTTGACACAGGGCAATTTCCTGACCTAATGTCACCAATGGGGCCACCCACATGATGCAAGTCACAAGCCTGATCTCTGTCCCCTGATTCCAACTCTCTGGTGACACCTTTTGCTTATCGAACTCCCCAACCAGCAAGTGTTCTAGCAGGACTCCAGAGGCAATGATAGAAAGATGGAGACAGAGGACATGACACAACCCAGGAACCAGGCAGCTAATTAGTCTGAGAGCTACTTCTGTGACATTCACAGCAGGAATCTGATTGGCCAAACTGCCAGCCCACCCTGCAGATAATAAGCATTCCAGAAACGTGGGCAGCCTGCCAACACTGTGGCCTGAAAGCTCTCAGCCCTGAAATCCAAGTCTGGTACCTGAAGCCCAGGAGCCCTGCCCCATCACGCACTGGCGCAGAGATGCAAGGGGAGAGAATACTCTGGGTTCAGATTCTAGAACACAGCCAAGGCCATAGCACCTTGAAGGGCACTAGTGACCAGGAGCAGGCTGTGTGTGCTTCTGCCCCTGGGACCCTTTAAAGGAACCCAAAGTTTGCAATGGGCTGGGGGAACTTTGTTTCTTCCCTTGATCCATGTTCTGAGGATCTGGCCCCTGGGAATCCCAGGTACCAGTAGCAGGTCTTGAAGAGAAGCAGATTCCTATCAGACCTCTTCTACTGTAGCATTGGTACCTGAGCGCACCATACATTAACAGTAACTTCACTCCTAGAGGTGTGGAGAACACTGAGATATGCTTTCTAAATAAGGAGGGAAAGGTATAACTGTTAAGAAAAGTCTGAATGAAAGTAGGAGATTCTCCTGAAGGCTCCGAGACGTATTTGCTGCTCTGTTTTGGAACAATAGTGCTCTCCTCTGTTTCTCTCTGGGCTCTTCTCAAAGTTAAGTGAACCAACTTCTGATAGGAAAAGTCCCATTCTGCTTCCTCCTCCTCAGCCCTCATCCATCCTGTAGCATAGCATCCCAACGTGTCTCCTTAGTCCACTTCCCCAGATCTTCCACAGCATCTTGAAAAAGACTTGGACATGTGGCCACTTAGACTCCAAGCCAATACTCTAGGCTTGATGTCTAATATCAAGCTAATTGACCCTCCCCACAAAACAGGCTCCTACATCCCCTTTTTTCTCCTAATGGTATTAGCACATCCCCAGGTAGGTGGAAACCCAGCAGGCCCAGCCCTCTCAGTTCCCATAGACATGTTATATGTCCTGTCTTCTGTCTCTCACATTCCCTACTTTCCTCTTTGTACTGTGCCGCTCCCAATACATACCCCTGCTTCTTACCTAGGCTATGAGACACACCCCTGCCCGATCCCTGTAGCCTTGAACCCGAACTGGGCTATGAAAACACCACATAAGTCTCCTGAAAGACTTTTGCAGAGGAAGGAGAGAACGGGGTCCTGAAGAAGAGCCCCACCATGAGTGTTCAGAGAGGGATTCTTTTCCATTTTAGGTGTCAGCACTCATTCTGCAACTCAAACATAGCAACCCATACTCCCCCTGCAAACATCTAGAAACAAAGACTCCTCACAATACCATCTGCTCATTGGACGCAGCTAGACTTTCCTAGCTCCATGCTTTGCTAACTTATTTCTTTCCCTTAAAGTCCTTGTCTCCATCACTTAATAAAACTCATGGAAGGCATTGTTCCTCCTCCTGCTCTACCAGAAAATGCCTCCCATCCGCTGAGCCCCTACAGACCTTTGCTAGACTCCTGTTATGACAGTGACAGAGCTTTCCCTTTGTCACAGTTATTTGTCCTACTTGACACTGAAGGCTTCTTTCTCTCTTTTTTTTTTCATTATTTTACACTACCTGTCAGTTTGCCCTACATTAAAAATAAATAACTGCATGACCCTACTGATATTTGATGGCACAGGAGCAGGTGGCGAGCATCCTGGTACCATGCTGCTCCATGTCCCTATTTCAGGAAGGGCCCAGTGAGTTTTTAGAAGGATAAGGATTAGGAGATTCTATTAGGAAATAGAAACAAGGGACTCCTGATGGCCAGAATGGTAGAAAAATAAAGCATTCCAGGCACCCTCACTCCCAGGACACAGGCTGATGCACAGAGTCCCGTCCCACCCCCAGTTGAAGCAAGAACAAAATGTAAAGGTAGCCTGAGAAAGCAGGGGATGGCTGAGGAGCACAGCATGCTTCCCAGATTCTCCAGCTCTCAGAAATTGGAGACACAGTCTTGAAACAATCAGAAAATAGCTTCTCGGTAAGGTGGACACCCGAGGGAACATGCAAGGCTTGGAGGGTCACAGAGACTGCTTGTTAGAATACACGGAAGGAGCAGGCATGCCTGCTCAGAGCCTCTAGTGGCTCAGCCAAAAAGTCACAGGGCGGGGCAAGCAGGGATTAAACAGCTGACGCTGGCACCGGCACAGAAACATATGTACAACAGAAAGGTTATCTGACCTTCGCCACTCAGCCTGGAGATATACTCCATCTCTCAACATATAGCCTGTGCCAGATAGGGAAGCCATCTTGAGAAGGTCATACCCAGACTGGGGCCCCCAGGCGGGCTGGGCCTCAAAACGACCTGGGCAGTGGATAGGGTTTATTATACTACGCTCTGTGGAGCCTTGTGGGTGGTGATGGATTAGAAATGTTAGCTTACAATGGGCACCAGTCCAGCTCTATGGTTATATAGACCTGATTTGTCTGAAGTAAACTCTAATCCAGGAGGCTGGTTCCATGTTACCTTATACTAGTGAGCAGGGAACAAAGCAATTAATCCCACTGATAACTGGTGGGCAACACACACATTCAAAAGAAAAGTGGTGTTTGCTCTTTCCAGGGGATACATAGAGTCACCAAGTCACAGGAAGACATGCCAATGGGCAGAGGATACCAAACACCCATTCTTGCCCACACTACTGGCCAGCATAGGAAATACATTCTTCCTTTTGTCTTCCTTTGGGTCACACACCAAAGGAAGTTATCCATCCATCCATATATACATACATACATTACATGTATGCATACATACCTGCATAAATCTCAACATGGAAACACAAGACATACAAAAAACAAAGCAGTATGATTCCTCCAAATGTTCATAACTCTCTAACAACTGACTCCCAAGATATTAAACTAAATGACATATTGGTTAAAAAATTCAAAATAATTCTTTATTGCAATATTACTGAACTCCAAGAAAATGCAGAAAAACAACTGAATGGATAAAGGAAGACAGTATAATATGTGAATTAAAAACAACTGAATGGATTAAGAAAGACAATCTAAGATGTGATTGTAAGTTCAATAAAGAGACAGAGTTTTGAAAAGAGACTCAAGAAAACATTGGAAATGAAAAGCTCGATAAATCAAATGTTTTAAAACATAGTAGAAAACCTCATAGACAAAAGGTAAGCACAGAATTTGAAGACAAGTCTGATAAACAAGAGCACTGATACCAAGGAGAAGGAGGAGAAGTCACTGTGAATAGAACAAGTAAGACCTCTGAACATGAACAAAAGACTAAGCCTAGATATCTTTGTATAAGAAGGCACCAATACGCAGAATAAAGACACAGAAAACCTATTCAGTGAAATAACAACAGAAAATGTCCTGTCTTAGGAAAGCGGAGAACATCCAGGTACAAAAGACACACAGCATCTTAAACAGACCAACAAGCAACACAACTATGCAAAGACACAGAGACTGACCAAACTGCTTCTGAGTGAACAGTGGGACCCTGAAGAAACCAGGAAGGGAGCTGCAGTGACACTGGAAATGCAATGTATTAGAATCTGTGGGGTACAGCAACGGCAATTCTGAGAGTCAAGTTTATGGCTGTAGGTACAACATTTAAAAAAACGGGGAGACTCATAGTTGGGTAGGTAGTTAGGTGGAAGAGAACCTGGGTCAATGAGAATGAATATGATCAAACACAATGTATGAAATGCTCAAAGAGGTGATGAAAATACTTTTAAATTGGAGTTCAAATTACTATTTTATTGCTGTGAAGAAATACCACAGCCAAGGCAACTCTTATAAAAAGAAAACATTTAATTAAGGACTTGTTTACAGATTTAGAGGGTTAGTCCATTATCATCATCATAGGAAGAAGACAGGCAGTAGCTGAGAACTTTATTGTTCCACAGCCAGCAAGAAGAGAGAGACAGACATTAGGCATGTCCTAATGTCCATTCCCAGTAACACACCTCCTCCAACAAAGCCATATCTCCTCCAACAAAGCCACAACTCCTCCAAAAAGGCCACACCTCCTAAGCCCTCCCAAATAGTTCCTTCCACTAACTGGAGACCAAGTATTCAAACATATGAGCCTGTGGAGGCCATTCTAATTCAAACCACTATATTCCACTCCCTGGCCCCCATGGGCTTGTATCCATATCAGAATACAAAATGTACTCAGTCCAACTTCAAAAGCTGCATACTCTTTCAGAGTCTCAACACTGTTTCAAAGACCAAACTCAGTGTCTCTTCTGAGACTCAGGATAATATAAGACCCTGTAAAATCAAATGCAAAATCAAATAGTATACACACATCTGGCCTCAGTGGCTTTCTTTGACCTCAGAGGAAGATTCCTTAACCCCTTTCTAAATCCAGAACCATGTGGCATAAACTGCCCAGTTCTTCGGCTTGCTGGGGCAGGAACCTAGCCCCCTCCTTGAAACATTTGCATTTTGCATAAGCTTCCCATTGCTGATGATTTCCTTTGCTGCTTAAGGTTTCCTTTCATTCTTTCTCATAAGTTGGAAGCTTAGCTGGCTTTTGCCCTGAGTGCGCCATGCCCTTTTTTCTATTTTTAATCGTCCTTTCTTACATTTTTTGTCTCCTTGAGCACAGGACTTGGCTCCAGTATTATATTTCCTGGTGTTCTTTTGTTCCTCTGACTGTCCACGCTGGGTTTCTCTTTGGCCTACTTGCTCCTTTGCACTGTAGATCTATGTAAGAGAGACCACCAATAACCACAGGACGCAGTCAATACTAGGCTATCTTGAAATTTCCTCTAACAATACCGTTAATCCATTAACTTGAGGCAGATTTTTAGGACAAGGGCAAAGAGTAGCCAAATGTTTTTTGTTTATTTGTTTGTTTGTCGCTAAATATCACAAAGATGATCTCTAAGTCAGCTGATTCATTCCTCCCATTCCCCACAATCCATGTCTCCCTCAGCACTGTTGTCTTCCATGCTCCTAATAGGATGTCCTATTAAGCCCCATTTAAAGCATTCAACTGCCTTTCTAGTCCAAAATCCCAAAATCGTCCACATTCCTCCAACAAGCAGTATGGTTAGGGCTGTCATAGCAATGCCCCTGTTAAACTTCAGTCTTTGTTACTCTTCTGTTGCTGCGAGGAGACTCCACGATCACGGCAACTCTTATAAGAGGAAGCATTTAACTTGCTTACAGTACAGAGGGTTAGTCTAGATCATCATGTCAGGAAGCAGAAGGCATGGCACTGGAGCAGTAGCTGAGAACGTTACCTCCTGACCCATAGGCAGCAGGCAGAAACAAAGAAACGCTGGGCCTGATGTGGGCTTCTGAAACCTCAAAGCCCACCCCCAGCGAAACACATTCTCCAGCAAGTCTACACCTCAAACAATTCTACTAACTGGGGAACAAGTATTCAATTATGTAAGCCTAAGGGGGTGATTCTCAATCAAATCACCACAATAAGCAGTTAATTAAAATGACCATAGACCATCATCAGACTAGTTTCATCACAAGAGTGTAAAGATGGTCCTACATACACAAATCAATAAGCTCAATGCATCACATAACTTGTTGGAAGTTTAAAAATCGCATGATCATCTCAATACATACTAAAAACAGACTGGTAAAATACATATCTTTTCACTAAATTAAGTCTGAAAGGATCACACCCAAACATAATATTTCCATATATGACAAACCCATGGTCAATGAAAGATTAAATGGGGGGAGGCATGTGGAAAGTTTTTCCTTAAAATTTATGAGACAAGAGTATTCCATTCTCATTGAATACAATACTTGAAATTTTAGCCAGAGCAGTGAGGCAGGAAAAGAAATAAAGATACAAAACAGAGAAGTCAATTGTCTCTGTTTGTAGACTTTTAGATCTGATAAACCAAACAGAAAAAAATCAACAGACTACAAATCAACAGAAATACAGCTTTTTTAAAACCCCAATAGCAGACACGCTGGCAATGAAATCAAACAGACAACCCTATTGATAATGTCCTCAAAAGGAGTAAAATACTGAGAACAAATCAACCAAGAAAGCAAAAGACCTCTACACTGTAAACTATCAAACAATGAAGAAAATGTTCAAATCATCACAGACAGGAAAACCTGCCATGCTCAAGGTCAGCAAGATTAATATTGTAGCATTGGTCTTCTTACCAAAAATGATACACAGATTCCATACAACCGCCAACAAAATACCAACGGTATTTTTCACAGACACAGGACAAATAAACCCAAAATTCACACAAAAATCACGAAACAAGGCAAATAAGCAAAGCAGCCCTGAGCAAAGAGCAATTCCAGAGGGTTTAAAAAAAAATACTATCCAGCTATCCAAATCCAGTACATAAACATTGAACTTCAAATTATACTTTAGAGCAGTGGTTCCAGTGGTTCTCAAGCCATGGGATGCAACCCTTTGTGGGTCGAATGACCTTCTCACAGGAGTCGCATATCAGACACCCTGCAAATTAAGATATTTACATTATGAATCATAGCAATAGCAAAATTACAATTATGAAGGAGCAATGAAAGTAATTTTATGATTGGGGTCACCACAACATGAGGACCTGTATCCGAGGGTCTCAGTGTTAGGAAAGTTGAGAACCAGTGCTCTAGAACCATGGCAACAAAAACATCAAGTCATCCACATAAGATCATCCACATTGATGCCTACACCAATATAACAGAACAGAGTACCCATAAGTAAGCCTACACGACTAAAGCTATCTGATTACTGACCTAGGTGTTGAAAATATAAGTGGAAGAGGTATATAGAAATATAATTGGCCCCACAGTTAAGTGCATGTAGAAGACCCAGGTTTGGTTCTCAGCACCTACCCAAGAAATCACAACCACCTGCACTCCAGTTCCAGGAAACTTGACGCCTTCTTCTGACCTCACAGGCCCCTGCTTGCATATAGTACACATTCAGGCAGTCGGGCCCATATACAAATACATAAAAAGTAAATAAATAAATATTTGTAAATATTGTACATTGGAGAAAATATCTCTTTAACAAATGAAGTTTAGAAAAACTGAAGTATTTACATGTATAAAAATGAAACAAAGCCAGGCATGGTAGTGCACACCTTTAATCCCAGGACTTGGAAGACAGAGGCAGATGGAGCTCTGTGAGTTTGAGACCAGCCTGGTCTACAAAGAGAGTTCCAGGACAGCCAGGGTGGTTACAGAGCAACTCTGTTTGGGGGGGAAATAGATAGATAGATAGATAGATAGATAGATAGATAGATAGATAGATAGATAGATAGATAGATAGATAGATAGATAGATCCCTATCTACCTTGTACAAAAATCAACCAAAAATGGATGACAAACTCTGATGTAAGAAATACTTTAAGGAAACCCAGAGGAAATACTTCCAGAGAGAGATCTAAGCGATGACTTGAACAGGACTCTGGCCACTCTGGAAGTATTAGAAAGAGCTACAGATGGATCCCACCAAGCTAAAAGTCCTCCATGACAAAGAAAACAATCAATAGAACGAGAAAACTGCCTACAAGGGGGCAGAAAACTCTTGACAGAGACTCATCCAGTTGAGGATCAACACCCAGAATATAAAATGAATTAAAAACGTGAAAAACAGAAAAAAAAGGAATCTAGCCAACAAATAAACTAAAAAGACATTTTTTTTAAAATTCAGAACCCCCCCCCCAAAAAAAAACATGAAAAACTGTTCAACATCTTTAGTCACGACATAAACAAAACCAAGGCTATCCGAAGCTGGGCATTGTGGCTCATACTGGAAGTCACAGTGAGGCAGGAAGGAGTCTAGTGAACCTGAGACAGGGTGGGCTACAGGGTGAGACCTTGTTTCAAAAGCAAAGAGAGTTCACCTCCAACAAGAACAGCTATCATTATCATGAAAAACAAAATGCTGTCAGGGATGCAGAGGAAGAGGCATCCTCACACCCTGTTGATTCAAACGTTAATGAGTCCAGCCACTGCAGAAATCAGAATGGAGGTTCCTCGAAGAACTAAAAATAGACCCAGCTTATGATCCAGCCCTACAACTCATGGTGCCAAAGGAATTAATTAAAGAATACTCTAGAGAGTTAGTTCAGCACACAATCAAGATACCTCCATAGCCATGTTTATCTCAAGCCTGTTCACAATTGCCAGTGCAAGGAATGAGCCTTTGTGCCGATCAGGGGATGGAAGGACAAACTGGGCACTCTGCCTCACAGAGCATAAAGCCAAACCATGCTATTTGCAGGGGGGAAAGTGTGAAAAGGAGATCATCATGTTAAGCAACACAAACTAGATCAGAAGACAATGTTTTCTCTCAACTACAGAGTCAGGAAGTCAGAGACATGAAGGAAGAGAGGACTCAGGGAGGTGTGGGAGACACCAGGGAGGGCGGGAGAAGCCAGGGAGGGCAGGAGAAGCCAGGGAAGCCCTGAGGAGAAGAATGAAAAATGGCAGTGAGCCCGATACGTTATATGTGTGCATGAGGATTTTACAATTAAAACACTGTATTTTATGTAATAAAATATGCTAATTAAAATGCAAAAAAATATGAAGTCACCCTTGACAAACACTATTATCCAATGCTGTATCATGGAGGTGTGATGTCATGGGCACAACTGGACAAGAAAGATAATCTGGGACGTCTCATAGACCAAACCCTCACCAGAATCCCGATTATCCTGGAAGACTGTTCAATGAGTGACCGATCCTTCTGTTCTGGGGGCAGGCAGGTGCTGAGGCTGTGTGGGGAGGACAAAGGTAGACCTCCCTTTATGGGGGATTATTCGTTCTCACTCAAAATGTGTTTGGAGAATTGCACACATCACTACAGTTTCTCTTCCATTCCCACCCATCCTTCTCCTGTTTCACGTCCTCCCGTGCCCCTGATTTCCTCTCAAATTCATGACCTTTTTTTTCTTCATTATCATAAATAATAATTGTTATTATCTATCTGGGTGGGTATACGCCAGGCCTCACCCATACTGAGGAGCTGTCGGCAGTGAACAGCAGCCAGGAAAAGGAAAATCATTCTCCATTGAGGATGTGCCCACTACTAGGTCTCCCATGCTCCGGTGTATGGCTCAATGCCCATGCGCAAACTCAGCGAGAGACGTGAAGGTAAGACAGGCATAAGGTTAGGGGGATATGGGACAGATGGATGGGGAAGGATGGAGGGTAGATATGATCAAATATCATTGTATACATATATGAAATCCTCAAAAATAAGGAAAATGTTTAAAGAACAGAATGTTCTTTTTATAAACTTCATTATAAAAACCTTGCAAATAATTTTTTAAAAAAAACCCACGTACCAAAATTAACAAAACTCAAAATCTATACATCTCACTGAACACAGAGCAGCCATTTGAACTGAAGAGGTGGGTAGTTCACCCTGACATTTGTACTTTCACTGTTGAATATATTTTTAAGAACTTATCCACCACTAAAAGTGAAAGATCCAAGACAGGTTAGCATTAGGAAGACAACTAGCTTCATGTCAAAAATGTCTTCTTCTTAAGGACTCTTTAACATTTAATTAAAATATCGCTAAAGCGATTGTATTAAATGTTTTCCAAATTATATTTCAAATAATGTGTATTAAAAAGAATTGATGTAAAAGTATCATTTTTTCCATTTTAAACAAGTGTACTGAAATACAGTTTTTAGTTTTGATGTACATATGTGTTGTGAAAGGGTGTCTGTGACTAACTAAAATATCCACATGTGTGTGTTGAGGACATGTGTACACTAACTAAAAAATAATGACAAGAGTCATAACATCAAACAGAAGTTGTGTACTCTGCTTAATGTTTTGTTATTTGCTTCATTGACCTTTTGACCATTTTATACTAACCAACTTTGTCTCCTTTTTGGCTTAGTCTATTTTATACGATGCAAGCCTAGCATCTCCTGATGGGTTTTGCTCCTGGCTTATGCAGAATGTCTTTCCAACCACTCATTTTCAGACTGTCTGAGCTGGTGAAGCGAGTTTCTTACAGGCAACACATCACTAGATTTGTTTCTGTCTTTGTTCGGCTTTTCTCCCAGCATGCGCTGTGCTGGCTAGTTTTATGTCAACTTGACATAGCTAGGAACTGGAACGGAGGGCGCCTCAGTTGAAAAACAATGTCTCCATAAGTTTGGGTTGTAGGCCAACCTGTAGGTCATTTTCTTAATTAGTGATTGATAGGGTCCAGCCTGTTGTGAGTGGGGCTACCCCTGCGCGGGTGGTCCTAGGTTCTATAAGAAAGCAGACTGAACAAATCATGAGGAGCAAGCCAGTAAGCAGCACCCCTCCATGGACTCTGCTTCAACTCCTGCCTCCAGATTCCTGCCCTGATTGAGTTCCTGTCCTGAATTCCTTCAATAATGGACTATGATGTGGAAGAGTAAGCCAAAGAAACCCTTTCCTCCCCAACTTGCTTTTGGTCGTGGTGTTTCACCTTAACAAGAGCAACTCTAACTGAGACACACATCTTTTCACTGGATCATGTGATCTATTTGTTTATTTTCCATGTGATTAGTGGTTTGTGAAGACTTGTTCCTATTTTCATGATGATTTCTTTCTGGTGATTTTATATTAATATTATCCTTTGATTCTTTCTTCCTCTGCTTATTATGATTTAGTGGCTTCCTGTATTGGAAGGGATTGATCCTCTTTCTCTTTTGTGTACCTAAATTTCGAGTGGATCCCATAGTTTCATACATCTTTATGATGCTAATTATCCTCCCACTTCTGGAGAACTTCCTTCAGCCACTCTGGTCATGCTCAGTTTTCTTGTCTTGTCTACAGGACCACTTTGCTGGGTTCAGTGCTCTTGGTTGACACTCAGTTTTCTTTCCAGGGTTGAATATAGTTTCTGCTGAGAAATAGTCTGATAAGCTGATGGGGGATCCCTTAAATGTGGCTTGACATGTTTCCTGTTTTCAAAGTTCTCTCTTTAGCTTGGACTTTTGATAGTTTGACTGCAATATGGCATAGAGATCACCCATTAATAGTCAAAACACTTTGGGGTCCATTGATCCTCCCAGATCCAGTTGCTCACATAGCTCCCAATATTCAGTAACATTGGAAGCTGTTATTTTGTTGAACTTATTTTTCTAAACCTTTTCCCCTTTTCTTCTTCTTTAGGAATACCTATAATTTGAAAATGTGTTCATTTCCTGATGACCCAGATGTCTAGGGACATCATGCTTCATTCTTTTTATTTGGGGAAAGAGACTTGGATGAGTTCTCTCAAAAGAAATACCTTTGCATTCAGAAATTCTTTCTTCTGGATTGGTCCAGACTGCTGCTCAAGATTTCTATTGAATTTTTCATTTTATTTATTGAATTTTTCAGGTAAAGATTCCTGTTTGACTGTTTTTATGGCTTTTGTCTCTTTGCCAGATTTCTTATTCAGACCTTGCATTGTTTCCCTGGCTTGATTGAATTCCCCTTCTGCATTCTCTTGTATTTTAGGAAGTCTCCTTAGAATCATTGTTTTGCAGGTAGTCCACCAATTTCCTTTTCTTTGAGATCTGGTGGTAGTTAACGTGTTCTTTTGCAACTGTCATGTTTCTTTAATTGATCAGACTTCTTGTATCCCTCTATTGTACGTGTTATCACTACCAATTTTATATAGTGATTTTCAGAACAAACATTTTTCTCCTGAAGTCAAGTATTAGGTGCTGTTTAGTATGCTAGCTGGGCTCTGGCTCCATCTGGGTGCAGCAATATCATCTCCACTTAGCTTTCTGGTTTATAATCAATGGCTTGGGTTTCTGAAGAGAGCAGATATCCCCTGCACAGCCTCTCTAGAGAGCCCAGGCAATGTTAACATAGTCATACAGTAGCAAGAGGACCCCTGCCAAGCTCCATGGGCTGTGCATGGATAAGCTCACTCCAACAAGCCTGGATGTGTGTGGCATAGGAGTACCCATCATCTTCTGGGGGTCCTGCAGGAGTAAGTTCACTCCAGAGGACCAGAATCCAGTGAGAATGTAAAGCACACAGCAACAGGAAGGCACGGGGAGGCTCATCTTGAAATAGGGCCCTTTGGCAGCAGCATTTTTTTAATTGTAGAGCATTTTCTTCAGTTCAGTCTGGTTCTAACTGAGGCAATGGGGTGGCAGATGCAAGGTCTTCATGCCTCTCTTTCTTTTGTTTTTTGTTTGTTTGTTTGTGTGTTTGAGACAGGGTTTCTCTGTGTAGCCCTAACTGTCCTAGAACTCACTCTGTAGGCCAGGCTGGCCTTGAACTCACAGAGATCTGCCTGCCTCTGTTGTGTGACAATGCTCTTGTACCCTGTAAAGATTTGTCACTTATATTGATTTAATAAAACGCTGATTGGCCAGTCACCAGGCAGGAAGTATAAGCGGGACAACCAGACTAGGAGAACTTTAGGAAGAAGAAAGGATCAGTCTGCAGTCACCAGCCAGATACAGAGGAAGCAAGATGAGAATGTCACACTGATAAAAGGTACCAAGCCACATGGCTAACACAGACAAGAATTATGGATTAATTTAAGTTGTAAGAGCTAGTTAATAATAAGCCTGAGCTAATAGGCCAATCAGTTTATCATTAATATTAGCCTCTGTGTGTTTTGTTGGGACTGAACAGCTGCGGGACCAGGCATGACAGAAACTTCCATCTATTTGCCTCTGCCTCCTAAATGCTGGGATTAAAGGCATGTACCACCACTGTCGAGCTCCTCCTTTCCTTATGAAACCATCCAAGCCTCTGCACCAGCCTTTCCATTGTATTTATCAAGTGCTCCAATGTTCTTCCCAGATAGTCTAGGTGAGCAGAGGCTGTTTATTTGATTCTGGGTCTTCCTTGCAGGAAGAAGTCACCTCCAGCCTACCCTTTTGCCAGTTTTGAGTCCTGGGTTTATGTCTTCAGTCTGTCTTTTGGGTGATCTGAGGAACCTATTGTAAAATTAGGATGCAATTTCATGCTCTTTGCAGGTGGATACTCAGTAGAGAGATTTTCCTTTCCACATATTCTTGGGGCCCTCATCCAATATTATGTATACATAGGCTTATTTTTGGCTTATTTATTTTGTTCCATTATTCAATGTTCTTATGTCGCTGCCAGCCTGTTTTCATTACTACCACTTTGGAACAAAATTTAAAATCAAAATGCATGATACCTTCAATTTTGTTCTTCTTTCTCAAGATTGCCTTTTGATTTAGGGTCCAGTGTGGTGTCATACAAATTTTAGAATTCTTTTTTTTTATTTCTGATGAAAATTACCCTAGAATTTTGCTTGTATTGATTATGTAAATATGTCTGTGAATTATAGATATAACAATATAATTTTCCTTAGCCATGGACAGGAAACCATCTTTCCATTACTATGCCCTTTATCAGTTTCTTTTATTGATATTTTATAATTCTCTGTGCACAAGTGTTTTACCTCCTTAGTTAAACTTATTCCTCTCTTTGGATGTTGTTGTAATGGGATTTTTAATTTTCTATCCAGATGGTTTATTATAAATAAGCATTAAGGGAATATGACCGATGATGTATTGTTGATTCTATATCATTAACTTTACTGAATTCATTTGTAAAAGTGTTTCATGGAGTTTTTAGAATTCTCTACATTCAGGGTTGTATCATTCACAAAGAGGTGTGTTCACTTATTCCATTTTAATTCTGATATCTTTTGTTTCATTTTCTATATGATTGTTCTAGCTGGGACTTCTAGTACATATTGAACAGAAACAATGAGAGTGGACCATTTTGCCTTGTCCCAGATCTAAGGGTTCTGGCCATTATGCTAGTTGTGGGACTTCAATCAATATCTTTGTTGTATTGAGGTAAGTTCCTTCCATTTTATTGAGAATTTTTATTATAGTGTTCTGATTTCATTTCTGTTGCTGTGATAAAATATTCTGAAAGGCAACGTTAGGCAAGAAAGGGGGTTTTTAGTTCATAGTTTCAAGTTATGACCTTCTTGAGGGGAAGTCATGGCAACAGGAGCTTGAAGCACTCATTAGCCATCGCATCCACAATCAAGAGGAAAGAGAAATCAACACTGCTTGCTTGCTTGCTTGCTTGCTTGCGTGCTTGCTTGTTTGCTTGCTCACAGCTCAATTAATCCACTGTTAAATGGTTCAGAACCACTGTCTAGGTAATAGTGATACCCACAGTAGGCCAAGTCTTCCCACATCACAAGACAATCCCCCACACAGGTCAATCAAATGTAGACAGTTCCTCTTTTAGGTGGCCCTAGATTGGGGTCAAGTTGAATATTAAAATTAACCATCCCATTTAGATAAATTCCTTGAAACATCCATTCTTCCAAGACTAACTAGGAAGTCTGAATAGGCCGATAATATACAAGTTTGAATAACCAAACAAAAGTCTCCCTACAATAAAAGTTCAGGACCAGGAAACTCTGTGGGTGAATTCTACCAAACAATCAAAGAATGATTAAGAATGTTTCTTATACTCTTCCAAAAATATAGTTTCAAATTCATTTTTATGAGGCCATAATCTCTGTGATACCAAAACCAGACTAAGACACCACAGAAAGCTACAGGTCATTATCTCTGATTAACACAGATGCAAAAAATCCCCCCAAAGACACCAGCAAAAAGTTCAACAGCACACATCAAAGGCCATGTGTGACCAAGGGGACTACGTCCAAGGTAGGCTCGGCATTCACACATCAATGTGACACGCCATGTTAACAGAATGAAACAGAAAAACCACATGACAACTTGATTCTCTCAATATGTGCAGAACAAGAATTCAACAAAATCTCTCCAAATAAACTTGTCAAAGGCAATTATGGCTAAAAATATAAAATATTCTTTGTTCAAGCTAGGCATGCTTTTCCTTTAGCCAAGCGCTAGAACAGAAAGCAGCAATGAGCCGAATGAAATGAAGATGGCACGAAGACAGCCTCGTCTGGGCACTCTTCAACTCTCTTTGACAACGCTTTCCAGGCAGCAAATGTGCGCGATTCTTCTCGATCCACTTTGGGCACACACAGACATTTCAGCCTCTTGCTGTTGACTTCTTTGAGCCGCAATGCAGAGCACTTGACATCTGCAAGTGAGGGACAACATGCCATTTGCTTCCAGGCTAAAGGTTAAACTCATTTGTCATTGAAGTGCTCAGTAAACCCACAGAACAGTCATTTGGATGGGGCACCAAACATTTAATGTGGTCAGAGGCACAAACAAGAGAGCAGATGTTCACATCTGGCGATGACAGGACCAAAAGAATTTTCTTCTGAACTTTATTCCTCCTTTCCATAATCACTTTCCAAACATATTTTAAAAATATCTGGGAGAAGATAAAGTACTCATCAGAATGTACATCCAAGGGAAGAGTATAGAGTGAGCTCTGAAGGACTCCTCTTCTCTTCTATTTGTTCCTGGCCTATTCTAATTCCTTAAAAGGTCCCAAATGTGGCTTGCATAGTACTTTTTCATTTTTTAAGTTGTATTTATTTTATGTGTATGAAGGATTTTCCTACATGCATGTATATTATGTGCATGCCTGGTGCCGACAGGGGTCAGAATAGGGCGTCAGGTCCCCTAGTGGACTTAGAAATGATTGTGAGCCACCATAGAGATACTGGGGATCAAAATGGGTCTTCTGGGAAAGCAACAGTGCTCTTAACCACTAAGCCATCTCTCTAATCCCAACTGTTCAGTACTTTGTTAAGGCAGTATTATTCAAAAAATAAAGAGAAATATCTTGAAGTCCAGCTGCATGACTCCTAGCATTTAGAAAGCTGAGGCGGGAGGATTGACAGTTTGACACCAGTCTGGACTACAGTGAATCCCTGTCTCAAAAACAAGCAAAGCCCTTTGAAGTGCACTAGCATATCATTAGCACTTCCTTGGTCCCCAGAATGGATCACAGTAACGGTGTGTGTGTGTGTGTGTGTGTGTGTGTCTGTGTGTGTGTGTGTGTGTGTGTGTGTGTGTCTGTGTGTGTGTGTCTGTGTGTGTGTGTCTGTGTGTGTGTGTCTGTGTGTTCCACCTCCGACAACCTGATTGTGGTCACTGTCTGTCACTTGTTTGGGCCAGATAATGCTCCAGCTTCAGGAAAATGTGTAAAAAATGCTACAATCCAGCTAGAAAAAACATCTTGAGCAAAATAACCAGAATAGTGTGTGCTTTCTCTTATATGTGGATGCTAGCGTTTAAGCTTCCAGTATGTGTGCAATCCAGATGGCCATGGAAGTTAGGTACATACTAGGAGAACAAGGGGAAAGGAAAGGATCCCAAAAAAAGGGGGAAACAGAATTCAGTGCTAGGGAGAAATAAATGGAAACTAGAAGAGGAGACCTAACTAGGTAGGGGGATGGGAGAGAAGGGTAGAAGACACCTATCACTAAAGAGTGTTTGGGAAACCATGGAAACCTCCAACTGTAGAAGCCTCTTAAAACATATTTGTGTTAAGAAAAAACAAAAAAAGTAAAAAATAAATAAATAAAAACATATTCATAGTAGAGAAGAAAGCTAAATGCAGTCACCAAATAATAGAGGAGACAATGCTCCAGCTAGACAGTTTATTCCAAGTAAAAAAAAAAACCTTCCAGTGTCCGGAATAGGCTACACCTTGTTGAGCCACTGACTACATCATAGGCTATTGCCAAGGCTACTGGTTTCTGTCTACAAGCTGATGGCAATGCTCTAGTAATGAAGACGCTTCTGTCGCTGACCATGAAGATGCCCAGCTGGTGCGCAATTAGAAGCTTTACCACTACTGACTGGCGTTCATAGTGCTCTTTTTCGTTTTGCTTTTGATTTTCATTTTGGGGGGATTTTTGTGTGAGAAATGTTTTAGTTTTTGCTTTTATTTTGAAAGAGAGAGTATATAAAAGTGGGTGGGTAGGGAGGTGGGGGAGATCTGGGAGGGGTTTGAGGGAAATGTAATCAAAATTTACTGCATGAAAAAAAAATTTTAATTAAGAAAAGTTCCACCAGTAAGTCTATAAGCTGCATTATAAGGGATTATTAAAAAACATGATTTGGGGAACTGGAAAAATGGCCCAGCTGGTAAAACACTTGTTACCCCAACCTGATGGCTTGAGTTAAATCCCTGGAACGCATGTGTTTTTGTTTTTGCTTTGCTTTGCTTTGGTTTAGGGTTTTGTTTGGTTTTTGGTTTTTTGTTTGTTTGGTTTGGTTTTGGGTCTTCCCTCCCTCCCAAGGCAGGGTTTCTCTGTGTAACTGCCTTGGCTGTCCTGAAACTCACTCTGCAGATCAGACTGACCTCTGGCCTCAAATTCACAGAGATCCGCCTGCCTCTGCCTCCCAAGTGCTGGGATTAAAGGCGTGGGCCACCACTGCCTGGTGTCTTCTAACTTATTTTTGTTTGTTTTTGTTTTGGGGGGGTCTGTTTGTTTGTTTTGGGGGGCGGTTGTTTGTTTTTTGAGACAGGGTTTCTCTGTATTACTTTGGAGCCTGTCCTGGAACTCCCTCTGTAGACCAGGCTTGCCTTGAACTCAGAGATCCACCTGCCTCTACTTCCAGAGAGCTGAAATTAAATTAAAGGTGTGCACCACCACCTCCCGGCTCTAACTTATATAAGAATCCAATGGCACTCGCATGGACACACACATACAAGTATTATAGTAGATAGATAGATAGATAGATAGATAGATAGATAGATAGATAGATAGATAGATAGATAGATAGATACATACATACATACATACATACATACATACATACATACATACATACATAGGATGGATGAGAAGCAGGATTTGCTCTGCTCCACCTACGTGGATGCAGACATTCTGAAAATAGGTCAAATCAACTTGCTGAAGCTCCATTCCTACTGGATAACCTAAATGACGAGCAAGGTGATGCTTAGCATGATCACCTACTATCAGGGTCACAAGTCTTAATATACAGAAAACACAAGTCAGATGACACCAGAGAACAGCTGACCCCTGTCTGAGGAGCAGCTGGCAGAGCCCTGGAGTCACTCCACAGTGTAGATAGTTGTAACTCTTTCTACACAAAGATTACCAAAAAACAGGAGTCACTTGAAATACAGATTATTTGTCTCAAAATTTTCACTAAATAGATGTCATTTTATTAGCTAAAGATCTTTAAAAAGCATAACTCTAAGGTTATTTTTTTAACATATTCTTGAGGCTGGACAACCAATTTGACTATCTTATTCCAGAATATTCGATCACTGACAAAGACGCCACATATCCATTACAAACCACTGTCCTTTCCATTCTGTTCAACCTTCCTGGAGCCACTTACAAACTTCCTATGTCTGTGACTCCGTCTATTCCGGACTTTTCCTGTATTCACAGTAATGCACCACAGAACCTTTGAATCTCACTTCTTTGGCCCAGCAACATTTTCTCAGGGTTCATATAATTTTGATATATTCCCAAATTTCTTTCCTTTTCATGGTTAAATGAGAGTCCATTATAAGGCTATCTCACATTTTGTTTACCTACACAATTTCTATCATGCACAGACATTTTTATTATTTCTACATTGGGGCCATTATAAATAATGACATAGCATGTCACATCTGTAGCTGAATGTCAAGGGAGGGCAGGCTTTCACTTAAATTGCTTTTTCAGTTTGTAACCGAGCAGGAATTAGGGGTGGAAACCACCAACCCCACCCAGTCTCCGACCACACCTTTACTCTGATTCTCTTCGTGTACCAGCCCCTCTCACAACCCACACACATCTTCTGTTCTGTACCCAGCCGCTACCACTGTGCCACGTGTTTTTCACTCAGAGTTGTTTAAATGAGTAACTGAAGAGCGTCTGCCTCAATGCGCTCATCCGTCTCAACCATGTACTCCACGGTCCTAAGTACAGTACCTTAAACTCAAACACCTCTTCCAATGCCAAGTCCTCAGGCCCATCAAGGGCCAGGTCGCTGAGGTGAGCCTCCAGTTTCCAGGAGAAAAGAAATGCTTTAATTGAGTTCCTTAATCTTTCACCATGGAGGGTGGGGGAGGTGGGACGTTTCCTGTATTCACAGTAATGCACCACAGAACCTTTGAATCTCACTTCTTTGGCCCAGCAACATTTTCTCAGGGTTCATCTAATTGTGATATATACCCAAATCACAAGATCTAGTCCACCCTGAAACTGTAATAACGGCCAGTGTTTCTGGGATCACACAGCTCTTTCATCTGGAAACCCCCGTAGACTCAGTCACCTGGTAAAGAGCAGGTCTCCTGACCCTCTTCTGACTCAGAGATGGGAAAAGTAAGTTCCCATGTGGGACATACACATTCAGCCTGGGTCTGAGAATGAGTTTGTGTTTGGGGGCATCCTTGTGTGTTCAGTGTGTGCCGGAGGATAACTCAGGGAAGGCTGGTGTGGGAAGTCCTTCTGTATATGTGTTGCTTTTATTGGTTAATGAATAAAAAAGCTGCTTTCGGCCAATGGCTTAACAGAATATAGCCAGGCTGGAAAAGGTATAGAGAGAGAGTAGGCGGAGTCAGGAGATGCCATGTAGCCCCACCAGAGACAGACACCAGACAGAACTTTACCTGGTAAGCCACAGCGACATGGCGATACCCGGATTAATGGAGCTGGGTTAGTTTAGGATATAAGAGTTAGTCAGAAATACGCTTAAGCTATTGGCCAAGCAATATTGCAAATAATATAGTTTCTGAGCGGTTATGTCGAGTCTGGGCAGCTGGGAAATGAACAAACGGCCTCCTACTACAGAAGGCTATATGTCTATCGTCGGTGATGGGTCTCTGGGACTTCGATCAGGGCCATTCTTTAGCCAACTTTGCAAATGCTAGGGTCACAGGAGAAAGGAAGTCCTTCCCAGAGGCATCGATTTATTTCCTTTTGGCCCATTTCTGTGTCATGTGTGACCCTCCATCCTAACATTCCTATTAATTTTGGACCCACAAACAAGTCAACAAAAGAACACACCTCCCTTCCTTTCCTCATGGCGTGTTGTTCTTGGGAGCTCACTGACAGCTGGAAGGCTGGAGCCAGGCCCTAGCTCAGGCTGTGTGTGTACTGCCTCCCGAAAAGGGCAACCCGGGGTGCAAAACACCTCTGTTGCTCCTAATCCACTGCAGACTCTCTCACACCTTTCCCTCAAACCCCACAAGCTGAAAGAGCCCCTACTTCCACAGTGGCATGGCAGCGCCAGGCAGGACTGCCAGAATTCTTAGCTATAAATCCAGCTCCTGTGGCCCCAGGGAAGAGAATCCTCCCCACTCCTCAGCGGGTGTCACTCAGCCTCCCGAGGGCAAGGCTCTCTCTCTTCTAAAAATAAACTGAATCTTCACCATTTTCACCTCCAGACGGCAGTGCCTGTTTTGTAAGAACAAGACTTTAAACTACATGGGGAGTGTGGGAACCGGCCTAGCCCAGTCCTGCTCCTGTTTTCATAAATAAAGAATTAAAAAGAAATATTCAGGGCCTATCAAATGGAAGATGCTTTATCCTAGCAAAGGATGATCTGTGAACTGGCTACCTCCTGAGGCAATACAGAGTTCCAGTGCTCAGCCCAACAATGCAGCACAGAAGCCGCTGCAAGAAAAACAGGCAACCACCCAACTGGTTACAGCTTGGCATTCACCTACTCTAGGCACAGTGTGATGAGGCAGCCACCTGTGATTGGCTGACATAGATCCCTGCACTATAGTTCTCTGCTAGGTTTCAGTTGTTTGCAGTCTAGGCCTGAGTTAAAAAAAAACAGGGGAGATAAGTTACAGGGATCTTACTGAAACAGAACTGCCCCATTAGTTTGTATGTTATCTGTGACTGTCCTCCTGCCCCAGTAGCAGAGGTGACTAGTCCCAACAATGTTCACTCTCTGACCTGATACAGAAAAAAAAAATATGCTGTCCTCTGGCTCTTGGCATTTTTCCACCCTGGCAACCTGCAAGTGTCTTTCTACTTCCCAGCTGTGATGGTTAGTATTGTCAACTTGATGCAACCTGGCATCACCTGGATGGGAGTCTCTGTGAGGAGCTGTCTAGATCAGGTTGACCTGTGGCCACATCTGTGGGGGAACGGTCATGATTATGTTAACTGGTGTCAGAAGACCCAGTCTTAAAGGTGGGTAGCATCATCCCTGGATTTGGGTCCTAGACGGTATAAGAAAGGAAGCGGAGAGCTGAGCCCCGGCACGCAAGCAGTCATTTCTCTCCTTTCTCCACTGTGGATGTGACGTAACTTGCTGCTTCAAGCTCCTACCACCTTCGCGTTCCCAAAACAATAGATCAGAACCTGGAACCGTGGGCTAGAGTAAGCATTCTCTCCTAAGTTGCTTTCGTCCGGGTTTTGTTTTGTTTGTACCACAGCCACAGAAAAGAGACGAATACCCCGAGCAACCACAGATGTTACAGCCAACAACTGTGACGTCCAGCCTACGATCTAATATCCTGCTTCTGTTGTTCCATGTCCTTGTCCTTCCTACAAGAATCTCATCGCTCTAGAGGTGAGGCAGAAGGGCACAGTTTAGGACCAGCCTATATCTCTCAGCAAGAAACACAGGATGCGGGAGGGAGGGAGGAGGGAGAGAAAGGTAATTCAAAGTTCACAGAATAGTACTGAGTTGTCCTGCTGCAGGGAAGCACAGGCAGGTGGACTAAAAGCAGAATGTCCAAACAGAAAAGAAACTGAGCAGAGAGTGGCATGAATGGAGCAGCTACTGGGCATGTGGAAAACTGAGCAGAATGCATGGAGGCTTTAAATAGCCAGGGCAGAACCGAGCCAAGCGGAGTTGCGTGAGACACGGAGTGAACATCCTAGGACTTAGGGCACAGAGGAAGGAGGCCTTTGTCACCGGTGAGGGAGCAGCATCCTGCAGAGAGGTGAAGCTGCCGAAGGGACTGGAGAAAACCAGCAGCCACCCCGAAGGGGCCAAACCCTGCTTATTCATCAAGTCTCGAGCCGAGGTGCTGATGAGGGCACAGCATAGCGGTTTCCTTCCTTGCAAACCTTACTAGGTCCTCTCCCTGTGTCATCAAGCTTTAGCTCAGTCACCTACGCCTTTTGGAGAAAGGAGCACGCAGTCACTGGGGTGGGGCTTGGCTCTCCCTGGAAAGGTCTAAGCCCCACCCCCTCCACTCGGCCCTTCCCTGGCTCTCTAATGTGGACAGGCGGAGGGTGGGACAGAAGAAAAACATAGAAGAGAGAAGAACGAGAACTGAAGTGATGGACAGGCCTCCGAAGGGGGTAACAATCCCTTTGGGGGGTAAAGAGTAAAGGGAGCAAGTGGGGAATGTGTAGATAAACTACTTCTGCACCCCTCCCCTTAGCTACCTGCTGCCCTCACACATCTCCTGGATGCTGAGGCCCCAAAGCTCATAATGAGATGGAATTGCCTAGAAACAGGAGTAGGAGCTGAGCAGTCAGATGTAACTGGGTCCTGGGGGCGCCACTCTTGAAGTTACCTGAGAGTGGGCAGGTTAATACTCAGAGGTCCTCTGCTAGGAGCAGCTGACTTCCACCAATCTCCTGCGTGCTTTCTCCCCATATAACACACTCAGCGGGGATCTAGCGTCAGGAAGGTCCTAGCCGGATACAGACCTTCTACTCTAAACAACAAGCTCCAGAACCAGGAGCCAAATAAACTTCTATTGCTTACACTGTGCCCAGTCTGTGAGTACGCCATTATGGTCACTGGGAGCGGAGGGATCTGACGACATACAGAAATACCTACCAACTGGTTACTATGGCTAAATCCACTGCCATCAAAAGGAAAAGAGAAGAAAATGTCCACTGAATATGTTTAGGTTGGTTTTAGAGATTACATACGACTAAACCTAACACTGCCTTGATAGAGTGTGTGTGTGTGTGTGTGTGTGTGTGTGTGTGTGTGTGTGTGTGTGTGTGTGTGTGTGTGTGATGTGTTGCTAGGGATTGGTGTAGGATCTTGTATACATTAAGCAAATATTCTACCACTGAGTTCCACCCCAGTCCTGCCTCATTATCTTTGTCAATAACAAATGAATATGCAAGAGATTCAATGCCCAGTACTACAATAAATAACATGATTGATAAATTTTTATAATATAAACTATAAACTCTTTAGGTGGGAACTGTAAAATTCTTTGATAATATATCATCTCCTTTAATCACATGTATATCTTGGCCTAGCTGAGATAATTATCTTTTTAATAAGCTGTGTGTACAAAAAATAATCATTTTGTTATAAAGTTAGAATGAAGAATCAATTGGCATGAAACTGTTAATAGAGGTGTGCTGAGCAAAGCAAATGAAGGTGAAATGAGCTAAGATTCGTATTCTCTTCTTGGTCTGGGCCGCTGTAAGCATTTACACAGCCTGTCTTCTCTCCTGTAGGAAACTGAAGATGGGCCAGAGAAGGACTTCTGTATGGTTCCACCTTGGGGCCCCTCAAACGTGAGGTCAAAGCCCAGTCTCCTAGGTGACTGGCAATTACTCTCGGATCAAGTGGCTCAGTCTCTCTTGAGCCTCAGTTGGTCTAAGATGGTCTAAGGCTCTGAGAGAGTTAGGGAATCTGATGCCCTCTTCTGGCCTTTTCGGGTACCTGCACACAGGCAGTACAGATAAACTCAAATGTCACTAATGCAATCATATGACTTTACTTTTTTAATTTAAATATAGTAATAAGGTCTAATAGTGGCATAGCAGTCCTGCCTTACAGCCATTTGAGCCATCAAGTGAGATATTTCATAGTTCTCCCTACCAGAGCCATCACCTGTTGTTGGCTTCCGTTCAGATCTCTTAGGTCTTAGATGGGAATTAAGTGAAAAAGGCGAAGGCCCTGGCAAGGGGCAGGCATTGAATAAATGATAGCTCTGACAGGAAATCAAAAGTTATAAATATAAAACCATGCAATGAGGATGACTGCAGCCCGCTAGCCTCTGTGGAAACTGCCTCCTAATCTATCAAAATGGCAGAGACTCCCCTAAAACAATGGCTCTAAGACCCCAACAATAGTCCAAAGCCAAGAGCGATTGCATCTGTCCTCAGAGACCTTGGAATTCAACTGCCCGTGTTTCTCTGCATGTACCCTAAAGAGGACACAGCTCCATGGTCGCTAACATGGACATGACACGCTAATTGCCCCCAGGAGGAACAGCCAGGTGGAGCTTCCGGCTACACCGCTCGCAGGTGATGACTCCCTCAAAGCAAGGCCCAAGCAAGCAACTGCAGCTGCGTCTAGCGTACCTGCTTCCCCTCCTCCACTCGGCAAAATTCTCTCTGCTTTCAGGAGAGATCCTCTCCACCATCTTGTGTGTTCAGGGTGAGCTGATGCTTTACAATCTGTTATCCTAGAGCATGGTCACAGAATAAACAAAGTGAGAAATGTCTTCAGGAGACGCAGACGATTGATAATCTTCTTAAACCCCATCAAGCTGCCACGGCCAATGGCAGGTGGTGCTGTTGGGGGGGGGAGGGCACTCCAGTTTATCATGGTGGACTCTGAGTACTCGGGGTTACAGAGAACATGTCATTCATCAAGGCCACATCAACACATATGCAGGCTTGCTGGGAGTCACAGGCACATCTCTGTAAAGAACCTAAATCCTGTCACTTTCTGAGAAAATTGACAAGGAAAAACCAGGTTGGCAGGATTTGTGACTGGTATTTAATGTTGGGGCCAAGCACAGCCCTGAGAGACCCCACCATGAGTGTGTGCACCCCTTCCTACATGCTCATTCACCTCGTTGACATTGGAATGCACAGCAAGAGAGTCAATAACCACAAAAAAGAGTAGGATTTCTATGAAAACAGGCTCTCCCACTTCCCTAAGCTAATTCTATAGAAGCAATAGTGTACCAGCAGGCATAAAGAGAATTCGCCACTGTGAGGAATTTACTTTCCTTTGTCTTCTTATGGAAGCAAAAGATATTCACAACCTAAGAAGAAAAATGAGCAAAGAACAATTTGAGGCCCCTCTGAAATGCCTGCTCGAGCTATTTTTACCTTTTCTCATTCCACTGTAACAAAAGCTTCTAAACATGGACTTGGAAAAGCCACATTTTAATACAAGCATCTGGAAAGTTCCCGGCAAGCAAGAGCCATACATTATGCTTCTTTGTGTCTACCACCAAGCAGAAAATAAAACTAGGAAACAGGATTGACTGTAGGAAGGCATCATGATACAGTGGCTGGCAAAACGATGTTAATAATAATAACAACACTGGCAGGAATGGGGTCATTGCTCCAAATGAGATCCTGTCTGACTAATTTGCCCCGGTGTTTAACATTTTACATGTATTTATTTGTGGGGAGGGTGGTATGTCTGTCCTGGTTGGTTTTATTGTCAACTTGATACAAACTACAGTTATCCAGAAAGAGGAACCTCATTTGAGAGAATGGTTTGTGGGCAGGAAAATCCTAAGGCAGAAATTGGTACCAGGTAGTGGAGGATTGCGAGACAGACTTCACTGTTTTTTGTGGATTGTGGTGGCATTTGAACTTTGCCTTAAGAAAGCCAGAGCCCACTGGACTGTTCTTGGGAGAGAAGAGTGTTGAGAACAAACACAAAGAATGGAGGCCTGGCTGTGAAGTTTGAGGGGGGACTTTTGGAGCCCCATTAAAGCTCTATCAGTGCCCTCCCATATGTTAAATTAAGAATCTGTGATTCCGGTTAGCTGGGGCTGAGGAATCAAATCGACTGTGATTACCAAGAGACCAGAATCACTAGAGTGAACCCTTTGCTGAGACAGTCAGTGTTGGTCAGCTGGGACTTAAAACTCAGCTGTGATCAAGAAGAGGCCATCGTCATTGCTGCCAAGTCTTCTGGGAAGTGTCTCCTCGGGGTCAGTACATGGAACCTGTGGTCCAGAGGGGGCCAAGGCTGAATCCCATGCTGGCAGCCAGACTTGGTCATGTGTAAGAGTCTCCTGCGTGGTACTGGTTCTGAAGGCATGAAGGGGACATGGAGAGAAGTTGAGACTTGGCATTCTGTGTCAGGGATGGGGTCTCTGAAGAGGGGCTGGGAGAGTCTATTGATGAAGGGAAGAGACTCAGTTGCAGTAAAAGCCCCAGAACTAAGGAGCCATGGAGAATTGAGGCCCAATGCAATGTGGCCTGAAGAGAACCCAGAAGAGGCCATTGGTGAAGGTGAGTACCAGATGTGAACGTACTCTTTTACACTGTTAAATTTTTATTTTGCTTTGATCTAATTGTAACCATGCCCTACTTCTTCCCTCTTGGAGTAAGAAAGTATGCATTTTATTTTTGATTTTTACAGGAGCCCACAGTTGAGGGACGGAACTTGGAGACTTTGGATGCTTTTAAGAAATTGAACTTTTAAAGCATTTTAATTTTTAAAAACTGTGGGATTGATAAAGTTATTTATGTTTTAGACGGTGATGACAACATTAATATGAGATTTTGAGGTAAACAAGAGAGGAAAGGTTATGACTTAATAGTAATGTATTAGCATGTCAAGTCAGCAAGGGGCCAATTGTTCTGGTTTGTTTTTGCCAACTGGACACAAGCTAGAGTTATCTGGAAAGAGGAACTTCAATTAAGAAAATGCCTCCATCAGATTTTCCACATCAAGTCTGCAGGTCATATTTTCTTGTCTGGTGATTGACATGGAAGGGCACACCCCAGGGGTGGTTTCACCCCTGGGCAGGTGGCTCTGGGACACATAAGAAAGTAAACTGAGCGAGTCAGTAAGCCGTGTTTCTCCGGGGCCTCTGCTTCACTTCCTGCCTCCAGGTTCCGGTCCTGAGTTCCCGCTGTGATTCTCCTCAACAATGGAGTGTGACACCATGGAGAGTCACACTCACAGATTACAGTCTGTCACTGGAAAGTCAGAGCAGGAACTCAGGGCGGGAACTGAAGCAGAAGCTATGGAGGAACACTGTTTATTGGTTTGCTCTCTTTGGCTTGCTTGGTTTACTTCTTATACACCTCAGGACCACCTGCTCAGGGATGGCCCCGCCCACATCAATCATGAACTAATAAAATGCCCCCACATGCTTGCCTGCAGGCTAATCTTAGGGAAGCATTTTCTCAATTGTGATTCATTCCTGGAGAACCCTGGCTTGTGTCGAGTTGACAAAAACCAACTAGCACTTGGGGAGGACACATATATACCACAGAGATCAGAAGACAACTTGCAGGAGTCGACCCTCTCCTTCCATTATACGGGTTCTAAGGATCACACTCAGGCACCTTTGCCCACTGAGCCATCTTGCCAGCCCCTGCACCATTAGGTTAGAATGAGATCACAAGATTTGAACTGCCTTTCAAGCTAGGAACTAGGAGAAAGGATGGAGAATTACATTGTGGGCATTTAAGCAGATCCTAGGAAACATCTCTAGGCCAAGGTCTGCTTTCTGCAGATTCTAAACTCTTGTGCAATGGGCACTTCGTTTCCTTGCCCACCTCATCAGTTTTTCATCATTGTAACAAGTATCTAAGAAAATCCATTTAAGGAAGGGACATTTTTTCTGGGTTCATGGTCTCAGAGGAGTCAGTCCAGGGTCAGCGAGCTCCATGTTCCTGGGCCTGTGATGAGGAGCATCATGACGGTGAGAATGTATGATAGAGAAGGCTGCTCACCTTCTGGAAAACAGGAGGCAGAGAGGGAGAGATTGGGGGCAAGATCCATCTTTCAAGAGTGTGTCCCCGACAACCCTCTGTCTCCAGACTGGCCCCACTCACCAGTTTCTACTGTATCTCAGTAGTCCTTTCATAGGAAGCCATCACCAGGGTAATCCATCTATCATCAGGATCCTCATGCCTGGATCCTTCCTATTAAGTACATGATCCCTTTGGGGTACATGCTACATCCAAGCCATAACGCCTCCAAACCTGCCCTCCCTGAATAGCAGACCTGACCTTTACTGAGCAGTTGGCACTGTCATTCATGCACTGTTCTATGCACTAGACTGCATCCTCCCATTTAGGCCTCAGAGCAGGCTCTGGGTTAGATATCATTCATGCTGCCTGTTGACAGAGGAGCGGACTGAGGCCAGCTCTCCCCCCAACTTCACTGAGCAAGTACACAGCACAGCCAGCTATTCCCAGAGTCGATTTGATTCTTCAGCTCCAGCTAACCAGAACCACAGATTCTTAATTCAAAATATAGGAGGGCCCTGATAGAGTCTTTACAGGGCTCCATAAGGTTCCCCCTGAAACTTCACAGCCAGGCCACTATCATTGGCATGTTCCCATCTTTGTTGGGCATCTCTAGGAAAGCTGACTTCTTTCTCCCTCCTTCTCTTCCTCGTGGTCCATCTCCCTGCCGTCTGCATCTCTCCACCCTCTGCTCCTTCACCAATGTCCACCTCTGGCTCACACGGCCTTATCGCTTGGAGTATCCCGTGCCCTCCCCGTTTTGACCGCATCTGAAAACTTGTCTGAAAAGCCAGCTTCTCTCTTTGATTTTTAAATTAACATATCTAAAAATGTATTTCTGTTACACAACAATCCTTTATGGGGTGACTGAATTGGATGAATTAACACATAAATTATCTTGCATATTTATTTTTTAGATGGAAACATCTAAAAACTACCTTAGCAATATTCATATGCCTAATACGTTATTATTAATTACAATCACAAAATTACTCGACAGGTCTATTGATCTTCTTCAGCCCATTTAAAATGTGTGTTCTTTGACCATCTCCCCCAAGTTACCCCCTCAGCTCCTGGCAACTACCATTCTTTCTGTTCTATGACTGGCTGTTTTAGAATCTATACATAATTCAGAACACAGGTCCATTTTCTTTCTGTGCCTTGTTCATTTTATTTAACGTAATGTCTCCAAATTCATCCATATTCTTACAAAAGACAGGATTTTCTCAAACCTTATGTTACTACTCAATTACTTAAGTCTTAGGGGCTGAGGCGATGTCTCAGTCAGTACATTGCAAGCTTGAAGAACCCCTATCATGACCCTTCCAAGCTAGAGTCGTTGTTTCTAACCTATATGAAGTATTTCTTTATAGTTACACCTTCATAGAAAGTCCCACTTTCTAAGCAAATGGCTTTCTGAAACATACTTGCTGATATATATTACTATGACTGGGCTTTTGAAATGCATTTTAACCAAAGTAGCACATTTTCTTTCCCAGTCTATACACCTATATTTCTGCAGGCTTCCCTTACCAAGGTGGAATGGCCACAGAACAGTGTAGAAAGGAGTGAGGAGAAAAAAACCATTGGTCAGACACTCTCATCCTTGCAAAAGAAGTGGGAGCCATGGCTGATCCATCATGAGTCAGGACTCCCTAAAGGACCAAGTGGGCTACCTGTCAAGTTCTCTGTGAGTTCTAGAAGGTACAGAAATCAGTTAAAGGTCCCAGGGCTCCTTTCCAAGTGGCCTTTCCCCCATCTGCCCTGTTCTACCCTGGGAGACTAAACAAAGGAGTACTCTCTCATTCACCATCCCAACCTATTTCCTAACTGCTCCCATGACTTCATCTCTGAATGAAGTCAACATCTCTGAATCTTTAGTGGGCATCTGATTTCAGTATGGCATGGCTCCTTCGGTTTGCTACTTCATGTCAGCCTTCAGACCAAAACTTGATGCAAGGGAACTCAATAGGAACACCAGAGAAGCAGCAACCCCGTGACTCCTCGTACCAACATCCTGTCTCCAAGACACTAGTCATCTGCTCTCATGGAACCCCACCAACAAAAAGAGAATCTGGAAAGAGGAAAGAGAAACTAATATCTTTCCCTCCTTTCCGGGGAAACATTAAGTACTCCCTCCCCATGGCAACGAAAAAAATACCTTCCAGGAGCGTTGAGTCCCAATGTACCATGCACAGATTGACACTGGGCATCTGAATAGGTTGCTGCCTCCAAACTCAGGACAGAGCAGGTCAGGACAGGGTGGCAGAAGCAGCTGTACCAGCGTGCAGTAACTTAGAAATGGATGCCATCCCCAGTGCTTAGTGAAGGAGCAATAGATTTCACAGATGCTCTTATGAAGGCAGAGTCAGCGCTGTTCCCATACAATGGAATGGGGAACTGGCATGGTGTAACTGAGCTGGGTCCTGAGAAAATGCTAAACAGCCTTATCTGGGCAGCCATATAAATGAAGGTGACGGTTAACTCACATTCCAATACAGAAACCAGTGATCATAGATCAAGAAGTAAACTCGTTTTCCTAAACAGAGCCAGATGACACTGGAATGGCTGGGCAGTGGAGGCACACACCTCTGATCCCAGCACGTAGGAGGTACAGATAGGCAGATCTCCGAGTTTGAGGCCAGCCTGGACCTACAAAGTGAGTTCCAGGATGGCCAGGGCTACTCAGAGAAACCCTGTCTCAAAAATCCAAAAAGAAAAAGAAAAAAAAGACACTGGAATGTGTCTCTAGCTCCTTTGAGGGAGGCCATAGGAAGAAGGGCAGTACATGGTTTTGTTAATCGTGATCACATTCACGCTTCCTAGGAACTGTACAAAGGAAACACAACTCAGACTTGAAAGCACAACAAAAATCCATCTGTTCACACTCTGCTGGTACAAAGTTCAAGACCATTCAAAGGAAAGCAAAGCTATTCTTTGACTAATACAATAAACAAATTTGAGAGTGTTTAAGCTTCTGAGAAAGGAGAAATGACATTATTAAGAACGTGAGACATTTTTAAGTACACCCTCAGATAGACAATACCAAGTTATGGAATAATGGGTTCATCCCCAATCTTTCAGTCATTCAGCAGACCATTCATCATAAGAGTTTTCCATGTACATCAGGGACCTGAGGCACAGGACATTCCTAAGGAACAGACACAGGCCGTACCCTTGAAGAGCTTGAGATGTAACGACACATTTCATTACTGTTTAGATCATAAAGGACAAGCATAAAATAAAACATATATGGAGGTATTTTTCAAGACTGTAAATGTTATTTAAGTGTTAGCCAATCTTATCCATGTAATCCCATGTATCCATATTCCTCAAACACCAAAAGTCCAAATATTCTAGCATTTACACTTGTGATAATTAATCTCCACTGTCAACCTGACTAGATTTGGAATCGCCAAGAGATACACCGGTGAGTATGTCTGTGAGGGCGTTTCCACAGACAGAGCATCCACCCACAGTGTCAGTGTTAGCATTCAGGCATCAAGCTAGCGTGCTCCCAGGGACCTCAGCTGTAGCCACTAAGAGAATCTCCTGCGCATGTGTACATGCTTTGTCAGCATTCAGGCAGATACTTGCCCGGGTACTATGGCTGGTACAGAACTATGTAGTCTGTGCGCATGCGCTACCTCGCAGCTTAGTCTCGGTGTGCATGCTCTAAGCTCCCTTTAAAAAGCGAGCTTCGTCCATTCCCCTTTTTTTCCCACCACTTCTCCGCCCTACCTAATCCCCCCACCCCTTTTTCTCCTTTAATAACCCTCCCACATGAGAGTTCTGTTGTATGATGTTCCTTGTCGTCATTTTTAAATTATAACAGTGAGAGTAACCATGTCAGGGTCTGGGCTCCTGAAATGACTGAAAAGGAGAAAGCAAGCAGAACACTGGCATTCCTCTCTCTGCTTCCTGTGACCAATGCCTCTCTGTTGCCACCATCACCCCTGCTGTGAAGGGCTGTGAAGGACTATATCCTCTCTCAAGCTGTTACGTCTAAGGGTCTTAATCAGGGTCGTTTTCTCTGCCAGCTAAAGAATTCAAAGGCAGGAAAAAAATCTCAAGCGTGACAGGTCGCAGCAGAGACATCTTGAACAACATAAGCAGGCGCAGACAGCACCATGGTTGAAGAAGGGCGCTCATTGGGGCGAGGAGTCACACACATGAGACACGGAAAGATCATCGAAGAGTACAGGGGGTCTAGAAGAGGTGAAAAACTCAGTTTCTCCTCAGGAGCTAGACTTTTTAAAGTCTCAGAGGGACTTCTTTCCCTGATTTAAGGTTGGTTAGTTTGAAGAAAAACCGGATAGCTGGCCCACAACTGTTGTGCAACTGTGTCTTGATCCAGCCTTGAACTTGTTGAGTCGGTTAGCAGGGGGCTAACGGTGGGGGAAGGGAGGGACGGAAGGCCTTTGTTTTAAGCTACTAGGCTTTTGTGTCAGGTCAAGAGGGCAAGAAAGAAGCCTGCCTCAAAGTTCATGTCTTTGTTACTTAGCCATGGCCCCTCTCCCTATCTGTCTGCCTACCAGAGAGCCTGTCTAATTCCCAGTCCTCAAAACCATGAGCCAATATAAGCCCTGCTTTTCTTTTTTATAAAAAAAAATGATTCTTTAAATTCATCTATTTATTTTACATCCCAGCAGCATCTACCCTTTCCCTATCCTACCCTTCTAGTCCCTTTCCCCCACTGTCCCCCAATCCCCTCCTCTTCCATCTTCATACAAGATAGGGCATGTCTCCTACAAGTATCAATAAAACATGACATATTAAGCTGCAGTAAGACTGACCACCTCCCCATGTGTTAAGGCTGGGCAAGGTGACCCAGTATGAGCAATAGGGCCCCAAAAGCCAGTAAAAGAGTTGGAGACAGCCCCTGTTCCCACTGTTAGGAGTCCTACAAGAGGACCATGTCACATGTACACAGAGTGCCTAGGTCAATCCCATGCAGGCTCCCTGGTTGTCAATTCAGTCTCTTCCAGCCCCTGTGAGCCCAGGTTGATTGTGTGAGCCTTCCCACGTTGTCCTTGACCATCTGTATGCTCTTCCTTTCTTAAGTTGCTTTTCTTGGGTATTTGGTCACAGCAATAAGGGGATCAAGTTGTCTTATTTGAACATTAAAGAAGCTAACTCCTAAGAATGACCTGTCCAAGGTCAAATAACAAATCAGGAGCCAATGGAGCAAAGTCTCAGGCTTCCAGATGGCCAGGAACCTTCCTTCTGTGAACTGCATCGGGAAAACACACTGAGAGAAAATACAAACACAGCACAAGACAAAACAAATGTCAAGAAAGGCCTTGTATCCAAAATATAGTTTTTCTTATAAATAAATCAGGAAATATCAATAAAGAAAATAAAAATCAGTGTGCTAGAGAGATGGCTCAGCAGTGAGGACAGCTTACTCTTTCAGATAATTTGTTTCAATTCCCAGCACCAACAGGGTGGCTCAAAACTGTGACTTCAGTTTCAGAAGATCTTGATGCCTTCTTCTGGCCTCTAAGGGCACCAGACTTGCCCATGATTCTCAGACAGATGTGCAAGCAAAACACCCATACACACAAAAATAATGAATAAAATTGAAAAGTTATCATAGGTTAGAAATAGGCAAGGCACAGAGAATGTAACTAAATTATAGGAATGGGGGTGGTTACTAGTAACATACTCATAAAAAAAATTGTTAAATCTGGAAATATCAAATAAATCCCCAAATGTGAAGCAGGGGCTGCACCTTCATGCGGGGTGAGCAAGCACATCAGCCAGTACAGTTATACTAAGGGCAATGTGTCAGCTTGTAACAAAGTAAGCTGCTATTACCTGAGACCCAATAACTGGACTTCTAAGTGGAACCCTAAGCAAATCCTAATCATATGTGACAGACAGCCACGGGTAAGATGTCTCTGTGCAGCATTATAATGGGGCAAAAATGGAGGGCATAGGTTCCTTCAAACATCGGGAAACAATTGGAAGTAGTTGAGTCCCACCTGACGTGTGCACATTGTGGCAATACTAAAAAACAGCAAAATGAATTGCCCGTGTCCGTGTGTATGTATATGGCTAGGTCTCAAACACATAAGAGAGGAATAGGGCAAAAACAAATGAAAAGTGGAGTAGGTTCCTATTTTTGTAAGTAGTTAAAATCTCAGAATAGTACATATTACATTCATTGAGAACACATGCATTTGGAAGATAGAAGTGCAAAGCGGAGTGCAGCATGTGTTGAACACAATGCAAATTAAACAAGATGCAAAGAACACACACCTAATTGAGGACAATAATGCCCTGTATAAAATGGAGGAGAGGGCTGCTGGGGGGGGGGGGGTATCAGGACTGCAGTGGGCAATTTGAGTGTCCCTCTAATTTTATTTATCTTAATAAACAATATGGCACATGTTTTATTTATTCATCCATGTGATATGCTTTAAATATCTTATAACCAAATTTAATTGGAAAATGAAATTCTCATTGTTCTTATTGATTCCACTTATATATACATTTAAAACCCAGTGTGCCCCCACAGACTGTGAATCTAAACAAGATGGAAGTGGTTGTGGGGTGGTCTAGCCTCAGAGCCCACTCTTCTTCACTCACTTCCCATCACAGCTCTGAAGAGACCAAACCTAAAGGGAAGCCTTAGGCACTGATGCGGCTTCACTGGGAGGACGCAGAATATGAGCCTTACAGCCATTTCCCTTTTCAGAAGACGATGTTGCCAGACTCTTAGTAGCTATGCTTGCATTTTCTGCCTCAGACCACTCTTTGGTTCCTGTGTCACAATAGGTAAGTGGGTAGACACAAAATAAAACAGTACAAGTCAATAGAAGAGAGGAAAGATGTAGACGGTGATGGCTAATCCTGATGGGGCATTAGTGAAGCACACATTCGGGTATGTCCTGTCAAAGTGGTTACAAAGAAGATAAACTGAGAAAGGAAGGCCTGCCCTGAATGTGAATGGAATTATCCATGGTCTATGGTTCTGGATGGAAGAAAACAGAAAAAAGAAGCCAGCTGAACACAATGTTCGCCTCTCTTAACTTCCTGGACCATGGACATAAAAGAGCAAGAAACCTCAAACGGCTACCGCCATAGCTCCATCAAGCCATGACGGGCGATACCCTCAAATCATAAGCCAGAAGCAAGTCCTTCATCCCTTATGTTGCTTTTGGTCAGGTATTAGTAACAGCAACAAAGAGAAGTAACTACCTATCTAGTACATCGATAGAAGATAGGTGGACAAACAACTAATAGGTAGAAAATAGGTGGAAAGAAGGATAGATAGATAGATAGATAGATAGATAGATAGATAGATAGATAGATAGAGATAATGGATTGATAGATTATAATAGATAAATAAAAATAGATAGGTAGATAAATATAGTAGATTGATAGAGTATAAATATATAAAGATAGATAGATAGATAGATAGATAGATAGATAGATAGATAGATAGATAGATAGATAGAGATAATGGATTGATAGATTATAATAGATAAATAAAAATAGATAGGTAGATAAATATAGTAGATTGATAGAGTATAAATATATAAAGATAGATAGATAGATAGATAGATAGATAGATAGATAGATAGATAGTATACCTCCTTGTGGGATGCTTCTGGAGATGATTGAACAAGGGAGGAATACCACTTTGAATGTGGGCAGAACAATACAATGATTCTTCACTGTATGGAATAGAGAGAGGAAGAAACCCCAGTAACATAGACCCACTACCCACTTCCTGGTTGCCATGATGCAAGCAGCTCTGCTCCATCCAGTCCCTTCCCCCGTGATGTTCTGCCTTAGTGTGACCCACATGACGAGGGATGATAACCTTTGCAACCATGAGACAAAACGAGCCTTCTCCCTCCTTTAAGTTGTTTCTCTGAGTCATTGGGTCAAAGTCGACTAACGCAGTACACCATGATTTTCCTGTCTGTTAGTCCCTAAATGGACACTGTCAATTCCTGCTTCTGACAGCCCAACAGCCCCTCTGACCACAGAGGCCCTAGTCCTCAGCACCTCACTCTGCCCCTTTCTGGGGCTTTGGCTTCAGATAAGCAGTCACGTCCTCCTCAAATCGCTGGTTCCTGTGGCCGCTTCTTTCCATGCCCTGCCCTTGCCCCCATGCCCAAAGCCAGCAAAGCTTTCATCAGGAGCCCAGCATCCACCTGCCCACTGCTCTGTTCAGCAACCAATCCTACAGCCCAGTGTGCCAAGTCCTGCTCTCGGCACACTGTTTGGGGTTATACTTATTGAATACATCATTCACAATTCCTCAAGACAGATGTCCTAAGTACAAAAGAGAGGGCCACCTTGACCATGGAAGTAAAGATGACTCGGCCAAAAGGACTTAGGAAGGGACTTTCTGAACCCTGGCAACCAGAGAGTACCCCTGATGGCATCTCACTGAGAAACGAGACCCTCAAAGTCCTCTCCACTGGCAGCGTAAAGTAAATATATAAATGCCCTGGCAGCTAAGGCATTCTGACAAGATTCCTTCATGGAAACTAGGTTGGCAGAAGAAGGTAATGCCCTCTCCACAATGTTGTTCCCCTTCGGGGCACTGAGGGACTCTAAAATATGAGGTCAAAAAGATTGGTCACAGTCTAAGAGACTATGAGAGCAACACAGCCAAATAAACAAAAGATGGGCTTGCTGGCCACAACTGTTCTGCGTGCCACCTCCTGCGCGGCTTATTGGAACCAGAACACAAGGTCCAGGTCTCCAGGCAGACTTTGAAAACTAATCTGAGTAGTGACAAGAGTTCCTTCCAAATCATTTTTTCTCATTCAACTCCACCATGTTTTTCAAATGGAAAAAGTTAACCTTCAGAACCCAGCACATGCGTCTAAAAAAAAAAGATGAAAATCCACATTTTTCAAGGTTAATAAAAGGTGGTCCCCTCAAGCAGCCTTCCTGCCTAGAAGGCAGCAGGCACGGGCAGGAAGCTACTCTGACCTTGTGGCTCTCGCTTCTTCTTCTGTCACCCAAGCCATTAAGCAGTCTTCACATGAATAAGAACAGCCATAGGGAGTAGAAACCATCCACAAGCTTCTTGACCCTGTCTATCAATTGCCATTTGGGTGAGACTGTCACCAACAAGAACCAGCAGTGCCCTGCTGTGTCCTCTCCAGGAAGGCAGTCAACCCCTGTCCCAGCTGACGCATCCCCGGTGGGAGAATCCTCCACTTATGCACCTGGCGCTGAGCACACTGTCACACCTGCCAGACATGAGCATACGCTGGACACCACCACTGGTGTAGCTTTCTCAAGGGATTGGAATTTCTGGAAAGTTCCTTAATTCCAGAGCCATCTGTATACTAACAGCCCCTACATCAGGACCAGCAATCTTCATAAACACTTAATCCCTGCAACAATACTTACAGACAGCTGAGTCCTTTGCCCGAATTCTTATCTGACATTTCCTTTTTCATCCATTCTGTTGTTTCTTGCTGTGGTTGGAGTGACAGTTATGAGTTCCCAATGTCCACGCTAGGTAGATACTATGAGCCAGTATGAGGCCCCATCTTATGAAGTCTGTCGGTCATTAGGATCATGTCTTCATTTGGGACTTTGTTCTCTTAATATCTTTCTAACCCCTGGCTCAAGATGTCACCCCGTCCCTGACACATGCCGCCTCCATTTCATACTGCCTTTACCAGAGACCCAAGTCACTGGGGCCACTCAACCCTGTGCTCAATCTTCTGGAGCTGTTGGCCAAATAAACATCTGCTTCCTAAATGGCCTGTGTGTGACATTTGTTTACAGTGATATAACATTCACTAACACACTTACATGCTGCCAATACTAGTCCTTGCCTTTTCTGCTGTTACCACGCAAAAGAGGCAATAATATCCATCCCTCACTCCTTTCTCTTATCCTCTGGAAAGAGTCTAGGATTTTCCCAACAAATCTTACAACCTAAAGGCAAGTAAGTCTGTATATATAGCACAGGGACCAGCAAGATGGCTCAGTGGGCTAAGGGACTCACCACCAAGCCTGACAACCCAATTTCTATCCCCGTGACTCATATGGTGAAAGGAGAGAACCGACACCCAAAAGTTGTTCACTAACCTCCAGTGTGAGCTATGGCACACACATGCCCACAAATATGCATTTACATAGAAATAAATGTAATAAAAAATTTTTTCAGAGCATAAAGTCAAGCTTTAGCTGGCCTCAATTAATTCACGTTCTTTCAACATTCCATTAATAAACATCTCGAGAAAAAAAAAGAAAGTATCTCATGTACAATGCAAATTACAATGCCAAGAATATCTCATCAAGAATATTTTAAATCCTTCAGTGTTCCCCAACACATTTCATTGTGGAAGTCTGCCCACTTGCACTGATTAGCAATATCCCTTACAATAAATCCACTAGGGCAGATGCCAAGGAGCAGTGGATGTTAAGAGGGAAGCTAGGCTATCTGGAGGTTAGTAAAATACATTTCCTTAATAAATTCTATATTTGGAATCTTTATAACTTTATCTTTTTTTCCCTCTAAAGTAGTCCAAGCTAAAGATCACATTTAGATGGCTCAGGTGAAGGACAGAGAAAGCAAGGGCCGGTGCTGGCCTGCCTTACACCAGAAGCAGGCTGACTGTCCTAGGTTCCTGCTCCACCAGAATGCAAATTCGTCACCTTCCCCAACCCTTGGCCCGCTTGTGCAACCAGATCACCACCCTAAACTGTTTATTCATGATGTGTTTTGCCATGCATTTTTCTCTTAGGCAAAACCCTCTGTGATTTATGGGAAAGTGAAATCATGTGTTTCTGGTTAGTTTAGACTTTAAAGCACCAAAATGCTATTCTGCTAAGCTATTTTAATGTCCAAGGAGCCTTTCAAAGACTTTGTTCCTTGGGATAGAGGTCAACATTTTGCATGGGAAAAACAAACCCCCTACACTAAAGACCAGGCTTAGCAAAGAGCTTAAGCCCCTGATTTTCAGGGCATTCAGGTCAGTAAAGCCAACTTCATTTCTCCAAAGAAATCCCATAACGCTTCTCCAACTATCTTCTGTGGAGGTCTGCCATCACCTTCGGGGTGGGCTTCAAAGCGTTTAAGCTTATTCCCAGAGAAGCTATGGGGAATGGCATCCCTAGAAAGCCAATCATCAACAGTTCCTTCTCTATCCAAAAACAGCATCCTCTGAGTATCCCAGACAAGGTATGGAAAACTATACTTGAAGATATGCTGGTTCAGTTTTTAAATTTAAGGTGACAGAATGTTCTGACTTAGGAACACCCTTGAAAGATTTGCAACAAAGAAACAAAGCTTCGATTACATCAGATTAATCCTTTTCTTTTTAAGTTAGAATGTTCTGAGGTTCCTACCCAACTCAAAAAATATTGGGGTATAGTCGTAAGTCACTCGATGATGGGGTAGGCTCTTGAGACTGATTGCTGGGTGGCTCCACTGTGGTTGCGAGAACAACACAGAACTCACCCACGCATGAGGGTCCAGGTCAGTGACTCTGCATGGCTCTCAGTACAGTCAAGAAAAGCACCAAGCATGCCTTCAGAGGTGGCTGGTGCCACACAGTAAGCAGTAAACTTTTCCCGAGTGGGAATTCGTTCTACTACAGCGATAGAAGCACAGCAAAGAAATGCAAACACATGTTCCATAGCGACTCATTGCCATCGTCAGGCAGCGCACACTGCGCATAATTACATGTGCTGTGCTTTTCTACAGTCTCCAGCACAGCAGGTGTGTTCACACCACCGTCACTGCACAGGTCAGTAATGTGCCATTCTGTGACGGCAGTGCAGTTGCAGAGCCACTAAGCAATGAGGACGAGCAGTGCTCTTACGTGGTCACCACCATGTATGCAGTGTGTCGCCAACTGAAACATCTTCCAGGGACCTCTAAAGAGGAGACATGCTCCTCAGAGGTACACAATGGTGCTCGCTGTCTTTCCCCACCTGGTTTCCAGATCTACTTTGCCCGGCCCACCTCCATCAACACAACCCAAAACAACTCTCCTTGAGTCTCCAGGGCTACCATGATTCCAAGAGGCCACCTTGAAGGAGGTCTACTACACCAACCATTACAGTAGACAATAGTTTGTCACACAGCAACACTGAAGAGCAAGGCCTTTAATTCATGTCTTCAAGGTCACAGGCAGAGGTGGGGCTGGGACCTAGAAAAGACTGCTCCCAAACTCCCACCAGCTCCCAGGAGATAGTCCGTTTATTAAGGACATGAGCCAAGGTGAGGCTCGTTCTGCTTTCTAGAAACTGGAGGACATCAGGAAGAAGTGAAGGAAGACTTGAGGTTCTTTCTGCCTCCTGCTGTCTGGCAGGGATTAGCCAAGGGATTAACCAGCCAGGCTTTTACAAAGGAAATGCACGCAAAGGAGAGAACTTGGGGTGGTGGGGAGATGGGTCAGTACATTGGGAACTTGACAGGAAACCATGTCCAGTAGGTCAGAAAGTTCCTCGGGGGTGAAGACGGCCTTGTGTAAACAATGAACACCTCATATTCCTGAACAATGCTGACAGCCGTTCTCAATCCACTGACAAGAGAATATACCACAGAAGCCAAAAGGAGTTTCTTGAAATAAAAACCCTAACTTTCGTTAACTATCTTTTAAAGCAAAACTGATATGCAATCAATTCCCTTTACTATTCAGTGGAAGTAGTGACGAGGCTCAGTGTCCCCATCCAGAGGGGTGACTTGGCTAAGGTTCTCAGGGCACTTGGACCCTACTTCTGTACGTTCCAGAGCCTAAGAGGCAAACAGTATCCAGGATGCCCCTCCGCATTCATACCCTTCCATCTCCCCATCCTTTGCCTCATCTATGAATCCTGGTGCCACACCAACAGGTGCAAAAGAACCTTCAAATTCTTCATTTGCTGGTGCATAAAGGCCCTCACTGAGTCACTCTGAGTCATAGCCCTTAAGAGCATGGAAGAGCCACCTTCTGAGACTGCCAATCTGCTAGGCTATCATGTTCACTTTCTCACAGAGTCTTTAAGGATCATGTTTTGTTAAAATATCTCCATTTAATAAGAAAGACATCTGGAGGACGTTTTTCAAACTGTCACTCTGAAAAACAAATAATTTTATTAAATGAACACCTCGGGCTGTAAGTACATACAGGAAGAAAAGCAATGATGCCAGCCATGGCAGTGCATAACTGTAATACCAGTCCTTAAGAGGCTGAGGCAGAGGGATTACTTTGAGCTTCCAACCTGAGCTATAAAGTAGACCCTATACGAACCTCCCCACACATACTCACACACCAGAACCTTAACCAAGCCAACTGTCTGTCTGGATGAGAAGATGGTATAGGAGGGTCTCCTGTTTGTGTATTGCCCTCATTGGTTAAATAAAGAAAACTGCCTTGACCTTTTAATAGGGCAGCCCTTAGGTGGGCAGAGTAGACAGAACAGAATGCATTGAGAGAGAAGACAGTGTGGCAGACACCATGCTTCTCCGGCCCAAGATGGACACTGGTTAGACTCATGCCGGTAAGCCACAACTCAAGTGGCGATACACATTGATGGAGATGGGCTAAAATAATATGTGAGAGTTAGCCAATAAGGGGCTGGAGATAATGGGCCAGGCAGTATTTAAATGAGTATAGTTTCCATGTAATTATTTTGGGCACACACCGGAAGCCAGGCGGGATAGAACAAGGGGCCCTGCACCGGGAACCAGGCACCGGGAGCGCAGCCCGCACACCTCTTGCAACAGGAAGAAGAACCTCTTCTTCACTCCCAAAATGGAAGGTCACCTATTTTAGAGTTGCCAGCACAGGGTAAGGAAGGTCTAAGCAGAAACCTGAAAGCCAGCTCTTTGCCTATGGCAGGACCTCTAATGAAAGTCACTAAGGACAAACAAGAAGGCCAAGTACACAGGGAGATGGCCAGTGGGAAGAGCCATCTGGATGGGTCACTTACACAGCACCTACACTGGTGAAGAGATTTAAAGGTGACTTGCAGCGATCCACAGAGTGAACACTACTGGGCAGCACTTGTCTGCTACGTCATCAAAGTGCATATGGCTGTGTGTGCGAACATTTGAAATGTGGTGTGCCTGGATCTTCCAGGAAAGCAGGCAAATGTTAGCTGGATAAATAGAGACAGAAAGACACATGGAGCATAGATCAATCAATAGACCAAACTGTCTATCACCCAATACATAGACAGAGGTTTCATTTTAAAATTCACAGGATTAAATAATAAAGAAAGGAAAAGATTTAGTTAAGGAATTGTCTAAGTGATTAAAATTGTAGTTGGACGGATGGCTGGATAGACAGACAGATAAGGTATGGTGGTACACCTGTCGTCTTTGTATTCTGGAGGTAAGGCAGGATGGCTTAGAATTTGAGGCCAGCCTGGGATACACAGCAAGGTCATCTCTCTCTACCCACCCCTGCATCATATACATGGGGCCAAGGCCAGGGGCATGAATTTAGTTCAAATCAGCTCACAAGATTATCAGGTCTCAGGGCAACTAGTCTGAAATCCACAGGGCAGCTACAAGGCTGGAATCCCAGGCAAGGGTTGATGCTGTAGGCTTGAGAGCAAATTCCATCTTCATCTGGCATCCTTGGGTTTTGCTCTGAACACTTTCAACTGATTTGATGAGGCCACCCACATTATCAAGGTCATATGCTTTCAAATCTGATGATGGTTGTTAATCCCGTGTACAAAGTACTTTCACGGTGAGATCTATACTAGCATTTAACCGAGTACCTGGGCATCATACTCTAGTCAACATGAGGCATAAATGTCACTATCACATGTGGCAACACCGTCTTCTTTAAAAAGGAGATACAGGGTGACTCCCACACTGGGAGCCATACCTTGGACAAGGCAACTAAAGAAAGGGAGGAAAGTACTGTATTAAAAATGTGGGCTTTTTATTTCAGGAAGAAAGCTTAGGCCGGCCGTGCTGACACATGCCGGCAATCCCAGCATTCAGGAGACTGAGACAGAATGGTCTGAAGTTCCAAATTAGTCTGGGTCACATAGCAAGGCTTGAATGAAAAAAAAAAGGAAGAAAGGGAAAAAGGAATGAAGAGAGGGAGGGAAGGAGGAAGGGAGGGAGGGAGGGAAGGAGGGAGGGAGGAAGGGAGGGAGGGAAGAAGAAGCAGAGAGAGAAAGGAGATTAAGAATTTGGTGCTGTAAATGCCTTTCTTGGGTCTCAGGGTGACCAAGGCATTTTCTGGGCATTTAACAGATATTCATTTCAAATGACCATGAAAAGTATTGTCCAAGCACAGAGCCGCCTCTTTCACTTTATTCAGAAAGCTGACCTTCTGACCAAGCAATTACATCATGGCCTTTACATTTTCCTTGACAGTATTTTGACCTCCAGCTTCTCAGTCCCCTTAATTTTCATCGCAGGCATCAAAGCCAAGGGCCCGTGAAGGGCTGTTCTGTGCAGAAGTCTAGACTGAGTGCTACCAACCCTGGAGGAGCGGGTGGGCGGTGCCCGGAGCGGTGGAAACATGCGGCTGCATTTATCCCTTAAAAAAACGTGTCAACATTTTCATTCAGTTTAGGCAAACTCAAATAGAAGCTTCTGAAATATATGTATGTTATTCCTAAAAAGAATAGCTGCCGTACAGCAAGAATGCCTTATTATCCCAAATTAGCTGCGAAAATCCCTTCAGAGACTTGACAGGAGGCAAAAAAGAGATTTCTCAGAGCACTGCAGAAAAGAAAATCCAAGATAAGAATAGTAATACAATACAGTCTTGTTTCATAACACGTCCACGAAGCCTTTCAATACCTGGCAATTACGGCACAGGAAAAGATGGAACTGTACTGCTGGAGGAAGATGAAGGGCTAGAGAAAATTCATGCCAACATTTTAAACGTTCTAAAAAGAATGCTCCTTAAGATCTCTTGGGAAACTCCCTGGGAACCCAAAGGCTACTCCAGCCAAGGAAGCAGGTAGCCTAACTGCAGATCTTCCTCTCTCCCTCCTCCCCTCCAAGTCCAATCCCCAGCCTCATCCCCAGCTCTGTAGCAGACTACATGCTGTGTGAGGCCTTCCCTTTTTCTCTTCCCCAACCTTCAGTGGATCACACAGATCTTCCCCCTCCAAACTTCTTCCCCCACCCCACTCACCCCAGCCCCAGCTTGTCCCAGCCCTTAGCTTATCCCAGCCCCCAGATCACCCCAGGCCCCGGCTTACCACAGCCCCTAGCTCATCATAGCCCCCAACTCATCCCAGTCCTCCAGCTCATCACAGGCCCCAGATCACCACAGACCCCAGTTCACCACAGCCCCCCAGCTCATCACAGCCCCCAACTCCTCACAGACCCCCCCCAGTTCATCCAAGCCCCCAGCTCATCCAAGCCCCCAGCTCCAGCAGACACCCCCTGGAAACACAAGTAGTTCCAGCTGGGGAAGCAGGTAGGTTGACTACAGACCTTCCTCTCTCCCTTTCCTTCTCTCCTTTAACTCTAACTGCTGTGACCACCCCCCTGCAGACCTTCTCCCCCAAGCTTCCTCTCCACTCACTGTGCTACCCAAGGCCCCAATTCAAGCAGGCATTTCCCTGGGAACAAGCCTTCCAGGCAAGCAAGTAAGCCAGCGAAGCAGGAATGCAAGCTTCAGAAATTCACTTTGCCTTCTCTCTCCGGTATGCAATCCCCAGCTCTGTCCCGACTACCTGCTGTGGCCTCTCATTCCCAGAGGACTAAACAGATCCAGTGGAACCCCCTGCTTTCCTCCTACCTGTGGACCTCCTGAGCCCCTCTCCTAGCCCATCCCCATTCCTAAGTATCAGTACCAAGTGTCTGGGAACACATTTTACTGGGAACCTCCAGAGGCCACACCTAGCAGGACCCCAGAATTTCTTATCACGCACCACACAACCACCACACCCTCCTAGGAACCAGAGAGGGCACAGAAACCGAGGAAAAAGACACCCACACAATAAAGACAAGATCATATACCAGCATCTAGAAGTACAATCTTCCCAAACAGATGCCTAGATGCTGGCATAAAAACACAATCAACAACAGCCAGGATGATATGTCTCAACCAGAGCCCAGTAACCCTACCACAGCCGGCCCTGAGTATTGTAACACAGCTGAAACAAAAGACAAAGACCTTAAAATAGCCTTGAAGGACATGACAGAGGCCCTTAAAGTGTAAATGAATAAAGTCCTTAAAGAAATCTACAAAAATGCAAACAGTGGGAGGAAATAAATAAAATAGTTCACAACCTGAATGTGGAAATAGAATCAATGATAAAAACCCAAACTGAGGTAAATCTGGAAATGAAATATTTAGGAACTTCAGAGGCATGCTTCACCTATAGAATATAAAAAAAATGGGAGAGAGAAACTTGGGAAGAAATGGATACCTTGGTCAAAGAACATGTTAAATCTAGAAAATAAAATCTGGTACAAAGTATACAGGAAATATGGAACACTATAAAAGACTCAATCTAAGAATACTAGGAATAGAAGGAGGAGGAGAAAACCAGGTCAAAGACAAGAGAATATTTCCAACAAAATTATACAAGAAAATTTTTCTAACCTAAAGAAGGAGATGCCTGTAATGGTACAAGAAGCACACAGAGCTCCAAATAGACTGAACCAGAAAATAAAATCCCTTCAGCACATAACAATCAAAACACTAAACATATAAAACAAAGAACAAATATTAAAAGCTGCAATGGAAAAAGATCAAGTAACATATAAAGGCAGACCTATTAGAATTACACATGACATCTCAATGGAGACTCTAGAAGCCAGAAGGTCCTGGACAGATGTCTTGCAGACTCTGAGAGACCACAAATGCCAGTCCAGAATACTATACCCAGCAAAACTATAAATCACAGAAAATAAGTCCTTGCATGATAAGACAAAATTTAAGCAAAACAGATTGACAAACATAGCCTTACAGAAGACACTAGAAGAAAAACTCCAACCTAAAGAAGTTAACCACACCAAAGAAAAAACAAGGAATAAATAATCCTAGACCAGCACATCAAAAGAGGGGAAACACACACACACACACACACCATAATAGCAAAATAATAGGAATCAACAAACACTGCTCACTGATATCTCTCAGCATCAATGGTCTCAATTCCCCAATAAAAAGACACAGACTAGCAGAATGGATGCAATAACAGGATCCAACCTTCTGTTGCATCCAAGTAACACACCTTAACATCAAGGATAGACATCACCTCAGGACAAATTAATAGGAAAAGATATTCCAAGCAAATGGACCTAAGAAACAAGGCAGTGTAGCCATTTTAATGTCTGACAAAATAGACTTCAAACCAAAACTAATCAGAAGAGATAGAGAAGAACACTACATATTCATCAAAAGAAAAATCCACTAAAAGGATGTTGCATCAAACACAAGGGCACCCAAGTTCATAAAAGGAAGACTACTACAACTCAAATCACATTCTGACCCTTACACACTGATAGTGGGAGACTTCAGTACCCTGCTCTCACCGATAGACAGGTCCTCCTAACAAAATCTAAACAGAGAAATGCTGGAGCTAACTGATACCATAAACCAAATAGACCTAACAGGTATTAACAGAACATTTCACCCAAACATAAAAGAATATCTTCTCAGCACCTCATGGAACTTTCTCCAAAAAAAACTTTTCTCCTACCATATTCTCAGACACAAGACAAGTTTCAGCAGATACAAGAAAATTGAAATAACACCATGCATCCTGTCTGACCACTGTGGATTAAAGTGGGATATCAACAACAAGAAACAGCAGCGAGCTTGCAGATTCATGGAAACTGCCTAATGCTACTGAATGAAAACAGAAATTAAGAAAGAAATTACACCTTCTAGCATTAAATGAAAATGAATACACAACACATCCAAACTTACAGGACACCATGAAGGCTGTTTTAAGAGGCAAATTCGTAGCACTAAGTGCATACATGAAAACTTGGAGCGATCTCATTCTAGTAACTTAACACCACGTCTGAAAGCTCCCCAACAAAAGGAAGAAATCACACACAAAAGGAGTAGACAGCAAGAAATAATCAAACTTAGACATGAAATCAATAAAACAGAAACCAAAAAAAGCAATCAATAAAACTGAGTTGGTTCTTTGAGAAAATTAGTAAAATTGACAAACCCTTATCCAAATTAAATAAAAGGCAGAGAAAGAATATCCAAAGTAACAAAAGTAGAAATGAAAAGACTGACATAATGACAGATACCAAGGAAATCCACAGAATCATAATGCCATACTTTAAAACCCTGTACTCCACTAAATTGAAAAATCTGAAAAAGGATGATTTTTCTCAATATATAACATTTAGCAAAGTTAAACCATGATCAAATAGGCAACTTAAACAGACCTGTAAACCTTAGTGAAACAGAAGTACTGATTAAAATTCTCCCCCCAAAAAACTCAGAGACAGATGGTTCTAGCACAGAATTCTACTAGACTTTCAAAGAAGAGTTAATATCAATATTCCTCAAATATTCCACAAAATAGAAACAGAAAGAACATTACCCAAATCATTTTATAAGACCATAGTTACCCTGGCACCCAAGCCACATAAAGATGCAACAAAGAAAGGGAATTACAGACCAATTTCCCTTGGGAACATGCAAAAATTCTCAATAAAATACTTACAAACCAAATCCACGAGCACATCAAAAAGATGATGCACCATGATCAAGTAGGCTTCAGCCCAGACTTGCAGGGATGGTTCAACATACATAATGTAATTCAGTATATAAACCAATTGAAAGACAAAAACCACATGATCATCTCATTAGATGCAAAGAAGGCTTTTGACAAAATCCAATACCACTTCATGATAAAAGTCCTGAAGAGATTAGGAACACAAAGGACATCCCTCAACATAGTTAAGGTAATTTGCAGCAGCTCATAGCCAACATCAACTTAAATGGAAAGAAACTCAAAGCAATTTCTAGTAAAATCAGGAACAAGACAAGGTTGTCTCCTTTCTCTCTACCTATTCAATAATATACAGCTTGAAGTCTTAGCTAAAGCAGTAAGATAACTGAAGGAGATCAAGAGAATACAAGCAAGAAGGAAAGAAGTCAAAGTATTTTTATGTGTAGCTAATATGATAGCATACATAAGTGACCTGAAACATTCCACTGGGAAACTCCTACAACTGATATACTTTCAGCAAAGTAGCTGGATACAAAATTAACTCACAAAACTCAGTTACACACAACAAATGGACTGAGAAAGAAGTTAGGGAAACAACCCCTTTTACAACAGCCTCAAATAATATAAAATACCTTGGGGTAACTCTAACCAAGCAAGTGACAGATTTATATGAGAAAAACTTGAAGACACTGAAGAAAGAAATCAAAGATATTGGAATACAGAAAGATCTCCCATGCTTATGGATCAGTAGATTAATATAATAAAAATGGACATTCTACCAAAAGCAATCAACCATTCTAATGTAATTCCCATTAAAATTTCAACTCAATTCTTTACAGACATTGAGAGGACAATTTTCAGCTTCATACAAAAACTCAAAAAAAAAACCCAAGATAGATAAACCAATCCTGAATTGTAGTGGCATTTCAATTGTATTTTAATAAATAAAGACTGCCTAAAGATCTGAGAGTAAAACAGTCACACTGGTCAGCCTTACAGACCAGATTATGGTAACACACACCTTTAACCCCAGTAGTCACATTAGTTGCCATAGAAACTGGGCAGTGCATGCCTTTAAAGACAGTGGTACACACCTTAATCCAAGTCCTAGAGAGGATTATAAAATGGGAGGAAACAGCTCTCAGTCTCCTTCTGAGATTCTTGGAGGCAGGATCACCATTTCAGACTGAGGTCAAGGTAAGAGCCAGTGGCTGGCTGTTTTGTTTTTTTGGATCTTCAGGTTGAATCCCAATTTCTGACCCTGAGTTGTTATTAATTGTGCATCACTGAATGATAAAAGAACTGCTATAACAATCACCATCCCTGACCTTAAACTGTACTACGGAGCTACAGAAATAAAACAGCATGGTACTGGCACAAAAACAGACACATCAATCAATGAAATCAAATTGAAGACTCAGACATAAACACAGGAAAAGACTTTCTGAACAGAACACTGTTAATGATCTGTTGCACTAAGAATGACAATTAATAAATGGGACTTCATGAAACTGAAAAGTTCCTTATGGTAATGGATACCATCATTCAGACAAAGTGACAGTCTACAGAATAGGAAAAAAATATTTTAACCAGTTACACACCCAATAGAGGGCTAATATCCAAAATATATAAAGAACTCAAAAAACTAGATATCAAGAAAGCAAACAGCCCAATTTAAAAATGAGGTACAGATCTAAACAAAAAATTCTCAAAAGAAGAAACTCAAATGACTGAGAAACACTAAAAGAAATGTTCAATATCCTTAGCCATCAGGGAAATGCAAATCAAAACTATTTTGAAATTTCATCTTACACCTGTCAAAATTGCTAAGATCAATAAAACATGCTAGCGAGGATGTGGAGTAAGAGGAACACTCATCCATTGCTAGTGGAAATGCAAATTCATACAGACACTATGGTAATCAGGATATAAGTTCTTCAGGAAGACCTTTCTCAAGATTCAGCTCTACCTCTCTTGGGCATATACCTGAAGGATGCTTCATTCGACCACAGAAACACTTGCTCAACCATGTTCATTGCTGATCTGTTAATAATAATAGCCAGAAATTGGAAATAACCTTGATGTCCCTCAACAGATGAATGGATAAGAAACTATGGAATACAATGGAGTATTAGTTAACTTTTAAAAAGAATGAAATTTTCAAGTAAATGGATAGAACCAGAAAAAATGATTCTCAGTGAGGTAACCCAGATTCAGAAACACAGATATAATATATAGTCACTTATGTGTAGTTATTAGCTGTTAAGTTCGTGATAACCAAGTTATAATCAGTAGGGACAGGGGAGGAGATGGGGAATAAATGTCTCTCCCTAGGAAAGGGAAATAGAATTAGGGGGAAGGTTACAGCTAGGGGATCAAATGGGTAGGGGAGGAAATGGGAATAATGGAGGAATACAGAGAGAGAAAGCTAAAATTAAGGGCCATTTGAGGAGTAGTGTGAAAACCTAACACAGTAGAAGCTTTGTAAAAATATATACAAATATGAGGGGATCTTAACAAAACTTCCAAATAATGGGGAGAGACAAAATTCCAAGTGGTCACCTCTTGTCACCAAATAAAGCTTCAAGGACTGGGATTGGATTACATCTAATTAAGTTGTTGGCCAGAGGAAGTTCCATGGGAACCCCAAACAACCCAGGCTATTGCCAAGACTATACAGGTTGCTCTCCACAAGCTGACAGCAAGAACCCCCTCAGTTGCTGGAGACAACACCTACCTACACAACTCATTGAACACGAAGATGTCGAACCGGTGCCTACATAGAGACTTCACCCCTACATGCTAGCATCTTTGGTACAAAAAGGCACTCTGAATGCCACCAAAGAAAAAATCATAAACACCAAGCCAGCCACAAAATCTTGAACCAACAATGCTGTCCTGCTTGCAAGATATGTTAAGGCATTAGTGGCACACAGTTTGTAGGAGTAACCAACTAATATCCGATTTGACTTAAGGCCCCCTCCAGGAGATGTACACTGTATATACCTGACACTGGATGGCCAAACACCTAGACTAGATAGCCCCAGGACCTAGGGAAAACCAAATACTACTCTTCTAGAAATAAGTAAAATTAAACAGATGTAACAATAAAATGACTCCTAAGACATTCTGCTATACTCATAGATCAGTGCCTTGCTCGGCCATCATCAGAGAAGCTTCCTCCTGCAACAGATGGAATCAAATACAGAAACCCAAAACCAGACAATACACAGACAGTGAGAGTCCTTGGAACACTCAGGCCTGAATGAGACGTCTCTATCAGATCCCTCTCCTCAGAGCTCAGGGAACCCTGCAGAAGAAGAGGTGGAATGAGTGTCCTTTGCAACAGAGATGAGAGCAAGGAAAGAGATATCTTGATCGAGGGAGCCATTATGGGGCTAGCAAGAAACTTGGCACTAGAGAAATCCCCAGGAATCTTCAAGGATGACCCAGTTAAGACCCTAAGCGATAGAGGAGAGGGTGTGTGAACTGGCCTTGCCCTGTAGTCAGACTGATGAATATCTTAAATATCACCATGGAACCTTCATCCAGCAACTGATGGAAACAGAGGTAGAGACCTGCATCAGAGCACTGGACTGAGCTCCTAAAGTCCAGTTGAAGAGGGAGAGAAATGAGAATATGAGCAAAGAGGTGAAGACCATGATGGGGACACCCACTGAAACAGCTTACCTGAGCTAATGGGAGCTCACCAACTCCAGCCAGACAGGGAAGGAACCAGCATAGGAACAAACTAGACCCTCTGATTGTGGGTGACAGTTGCATGGCTGGGGCAGACTGTGGGGCCACTGGCAGCAGCACCAGAATTTATCCCTTCTGCTTTTACTGGCTTTTTGGAATCCTATTCTCTCTGGATGGACACCTTGCTTAGCCTAGATATAGTAGGAAGGGCCTTGGACCTTTCTCAAAGCAATGTGCCTTATCCTCTCTGAGAAGTGGATGGGGCGTGGGGAGGGGGGTAGGTGAAGGGAATAGGAGGAGGGGAGGAAGTGGGAACTGGAATTGGCTTGTAAAATAAATAAAAAGACAGTTTGTTTTCTTTTAAAAAAATAAATTATTAAAAAAACTTTTTTAAAAAGTGTCCTTTGCTTATATATGGCAGCTTCCAGTTTAGTGCTTTTATGCACTTCCTGAATGTGCACATAAGAAGGTCTCTGTAGCTATGTCTGTTTCATGCCTTTCTTTGGGATCTTTTCCTTCTGTTTGGGATCTTTTCCTTCTCTGATATATTAGGTTTTGTTTTATCTTTTATATTATACTACTATCCCATAGAAGCCTGTTTGTTTTATAATGCGACAGAAAGAGGGTGGATCCAGATGGGAGGGGCTGTAGGAAGGAACTAGGATGAGTAGAGGGAGGGGAAACTGTAATCAGGATACATTGTGTGAGGGGAAAAAAGCTATGTTCAATAAAAGGGAATGGGAGTTCTCTTAGGAATCAGACACAAACTGAAGGTCAGCATAGTTTGGTGTTAATAGGATGTGATTTGTTTTAGAAAATGTTCAACATCATACCTTCTTTCAGAAGATGCCGTTGGTGGTGGTGTCTCAGTGAACATACTTTAAATGACCCAAAATTGTCTGTGTATGCAAAGCAAAGCAGAGCTGCTGAGAGGGACATTAAAATGAATGGCAAATAGTTGCCACTCTCAAGTATCTTCCAACTTAGAAAACAACCACGTGTCTATTTGTTTTCTGGGCTGTTTGGTGCTTTCATGGATTCTTCCATCCTGCCCAGAAATCATTTAAGAAAAGAAACAGCACATACAGCATCATAAAACCAACCCCACACACAGGAGCACTCAGGACTGCTTCACCAGAGCCAGTCCAGTCCACTTCAAAACCTTAGTGGGCCATGTATCTGAGATGACACCGTGACAGCCGGGGGGATGCGCTAGAAGGAAGCTTAGTCCTCAAACTGACTTCATCAACCTTATCTGCTAAACGGAAGGCCAACATGCTTGGGAACAATGATGAATTAGAAATAACATAAAATAGGGACACGGGAGAGCAGTTCACGCCAAGATGGGAGCCAGGTACTATTTTCGTGGGAAACCGGAAACTACCTGACTGCCATCCTCTCCGCCGAAGCACTGCTGGGGGATGCTAATGGGAGGATTTACTCTATGACTGAATTTCAATAAATAAAAAGGAAAAAACCAGAAGTTCAGATTCAGAGACAGAGAAAGAGGCCAGCAAGGTGGGTGAGGGAGAGCCTGGGCTATCACATCAGACAGACTCAAACAGTGCCTCTGCCTCCTGCCGTGACTACTTTCTGCCTCAGTTTCCTTCTTAGTGATAGGGAGATGAGAGTACCCATATCAAATGGTAATGTCAGTGAAGTCGTTGCAGACTGACAATAAGTTAGTTCCCAACAAGTATTTGTTTAAACAGTTAAAAATTATATATAAATGCCATGCTGCTAGCTGATGGATAATTTCTGAATTCGCCAAGCTAAAACTCCTCTAATTTCAGTCTTTTTCTTCAGCATTCAATGGACTCATGTAGTCCCCTTATTCAATAGATACAAGGCCCACAAATATAGTCACAGTTCACATGTTTCCAAATCTCACAGTCATCTGGAACCTAGCCCCACTATGAGACTAGTGAGTTACTATTCCAATGTATATATTAAATCCTTTGAAATTGCTGGGAAGCATCGCCACTCTCTACCGGGCCGTTGGAAGACAGAACAAGAGTTACAAGCACAGCAAGATGCTTTGCTTTTCGTGGAAGCATTGGAGTCAATGAAGACTTTTCCCGCAAGTCCTAGTCATGGTGGTGGCCTCCAGACCACAGGAGAGCGGGCTGGCTTGATGGCACATACAGCAGACGAGCCCCCCTGGACTTTCCAGCTCCAAGCAGCTGCTCACACTTCAATATCCAACCAGAAAAACCTTCATAAACAAACCGGCACTCCAGAACGGGCACTGCAGAAGAAAGAGCACTCGATCGAGCTGTCTGGAGACCTCTGGTAGACCAGTTCGGTCTTATCCTAAAACAAATACCTCCAGCTCCCAAATACATTCTGATACAAGACTGACCATGAAGACTCTAATGCCTTGACTTCCCAAGAATCCCCAGCAGACAAACCTCTATTGTGGGGGAGGGGGGAAAAGACCAGGGCAAATAAATGGAAAAGATTAAGGGGAATTCAAAACTAAATTTTTGTCAGTACTGAGTTGTGAACCCAGGACCCCTTGCATGCTAGGCAAGTGTGTCAGTCAGGGCTACTATTGCTGTAATGAAACACCATGACCAAAGCAAGTTAGGGGAGAAGAGGTTTGTTTGACTTACACTTCCATATCGCTGTTCATCATTGAAGGAAGTCAGGACACAAAGTCAAGCAGAGCAGGAACCTGGAGGCAGGAACTGATGCAGAGACTATGGAGGGGTGCTGCTTACTGGCTTGCTCCTCATGGCTTACTCATCCAGCTTTCTTATAGAGCCCAGGACCACCTGCCCAGGAATGGTCCCTCTCACACTGGGCTGCTCCCTCCCACATCAATAACTAATTAAGAAAATGCCCTACAGGCTTACAAACAGGGCCATCCTTTCCAGTGACTCCAGCTTGTGACAAGTTAACATAAAACTAGCCAGCACAGCAAAATGTGCTTCCACTGAGCTGTCTTGTCAACCCCAGAAATAATTTAAATGTCCCAAATTAGATACTCACTAGAGAGGTAGCTGCATCCATGATGTCAGAACAGAATGCTATAGGTAGAAAGAAATCTGAGATGAAGAGGAGATTTTAGAAGTCAGAAAGCAGGACGAATGAATACAAGGTTTGGGAGACTAATTAAGCACACTACATGTAGTTGTTGGTTTTAATGCCAACTTGCCAAAAATTAGAATCAGCTGCATAGGGAGCCTCACCTGGGGAATTGTCATGGTTTTCCTGCTTGACGTGGGAAGACCGCCCCATATGTGGGCTGTCCCTTCCGATAGCAGCGCCTGTTAATAGTGTACATGGGGCAAAAGAAAGATGCCTTTTGCTCCCTTGAGCTGCGGAGATTCGATTTACCCCTGCTGTTGCTGATAGGAATACCTTTGCTGACGTCAGAATCAGCATTTTCAGACTTCAAGGGCTGACTAAGAACCAGTGGCCCTCCAGGAACCCACCAGGTTTTCAACACCAGAGTGGGTGGGAATGCTTAGGCTCCTGGCCTTGTGGTCTGGGAAACTGCTAGTTGTTTCCTCTCCAGAGTGAGATGGTGCGGGGCCGCTCTGATGGCTCGGCTTGGTCTGCTGAGGCACCCAGCCTCAAGGACAGAGCAAGCCAGTCAGCAATGCTCCTCTGTGAATTCTACCTCAGTTCCCGCCTCCAGGGTCCTGCCTTGGCTTCCCCCAGTGACGGACTTTACCTGTAAGTCCAATAAACTCCTTCCTCCCCCAAGTTGCTTTTGGTCAGTGTTTTATGAAAACAACAGAGAAGCAAATAGGACAACACCTACATCTGGGATCTAAAAGACAGGTGTAAGGCTGCAATAATAGAGAGTGGGCGTGGAGAATCGGTCCAGGAGTCCGTTCATTGGCTGTTTCAAGGCCAATGAGAAGCAGAAGAGAAGAAACTGTGGAGTAACTCACTCAAGGAAAAATTCCAGAGATTCTCTCCAGATACAAAGTGTTCCCTCGTGACTACTGTGAGCAGGGACCCGAGCACGCTTGCACCACACTTAGGTACACCACAGTGACTCCTAGAAAGTCACGGATGAAGAGGAAACTATCTGCCTTCATGGAGAGAAAGACAACACCATGTAGAATAGCCCTCTCTTCAGGACCAGTGAGGCCAGAGATGATGATGGCTCTGAGGCCCTCTAAGATAACCAGGCTTTCAACTCAAAACCCTAGTCCCATCATTCAACCCAAAGGAGTACATTTTACCAAATGGTAAAACACAGGCTTCTTCAGACATGGAAGACCTTTTATATGAAGGCCTTCTCCATAATTCTGGATACTTAGAAGGCTGAAGCAAAACTATTACTTGAAGACATGAGTTCAAGACCAGAGTGGAAAGTGTGAGGGGAAAGCTGATGTGTGTCTCCCTGTGCACACTCACTATATCAGGATGTTATTTGAGGAGGGATTAGAGGTAGAGATAATAAAGAGGAACACAGAGAATCAAGGAGGCAGCAAGACTAGTCCAGTGAAGCACCAGAGAAAAGTCCAAAGAGTTTACAGTGGTAACTGAATTCATAGGCTGGGCAAAGGTGATAAAAATGAGAATTTGTAAAGATGAAAACAAACAAACCAAGACAAAAATGGCAACAGTAACTCCAGGGCAAAGCTGGAGATGCAGCTCAGTGGAGGCACATGTGCCCAGGACCCAAAGACCTACATCAAATGCTGTACAAGAAGAAAGGAGAAAAAAGAGGTAGAGAAAAGAGAAAGAGAGGAAAGCGTGGAGGAGACAGGAAGAAAGGGAAAGAGGGATGGAGGAGAGGAGGAGAGGGAAAAAGAAAGGAAAGAAGAAGTGGGGAGAAGAAGGGGATAAGGAAAGGGGGTGGAAGGAGGAAGAGATGGAGAAAGGGAGGAAGGGAAGGAGAAAAACCCAGAAAGAACAAAAATAACAAGGACAGGAATATGTTGGGTTCTGCAGTGAATAGCACTTATACAGCCAGACTGATGACGCCATAACCTAGACTCTCCTAAGACAGACGCTCGACCTATAGAAAATATACCGCTGTAATATCTATGGTTACAGAGAAAAACGGAGGTCAGGGTTATTCTTTTGGAGTTTTTGTTTTACTTTGTTGGCTTGCATTTGATTTGGTTTGACTCACTTTGATGGGCAAGGTCTCGCTATCTACCCTAGAACTCATTACACAGCCCAGGTTGGCCTCAAACTCACAACCCTCCTGCCTCAGCCTCAATACTGGAATTAGAGGTGTGCATGACATGCCCTGCTTTAGAGATAATAGGGCAGATGAGGGACAGAGGTGGAAGGGAAGAAAGCAAGCTGCTGGGTAACCTGGGCTACACGTAGGGCTGCTCCAGGGGCTTTGGTCTCTGGGGCCACAAAGGATGTGTTTGACTTGTTAGTCTCTTGACACTCTCATGAAATTCACAAAACCTTTGGAGCAGGAGTCCTATGTGTTCTTTTCCCGGGCCCTGGTCCACAAGCATTGAGCTATTCTCAGTCGCTAAGGTGACAAGAAACTGGGGTTCTCCTTACAATGCTTAGAGTTACTAAAGACTCAGCAGTGGAGGGTTCAAAACATACTGTAACCATGTCAAGACAGAAGCCACACCCTCCTCAATCCCATCTCGACAGAGGAATAACAGATGGATACTAGAGATGGCAGAAGAACCAGCTAAGACAAAGAAAAGCACTTGTTGTCCTTGAGAAAGATCCTGGAGTCAGGAGGGATACGGCCATGGCTTTCTGCCTTTTATCGCAGGTCCCAGCATGCTTTGTTGTATTTTTTTAACCTTGCTTAAAAGACTTAATTCAGTTTTTTAAAATTAAGATTTAAAGGATAACAAAAAACCATAATATAGCAAATCTATATCCTAAAACAATATTTTATAAAATAATCCTATAAATCACCTAATTTGATATATAAACTTTTAAATTTAATAGAAACACTATGTGATTGATATCTTACAAGAGAAGGTGACAAGCCCAGAGTATGCATGACATAGTTTCTGCCCTCGGGGCATCTCTCTTTATATAAATCATGTCATCTCTTCCAAGGGCAAAACTAAATAGCAAAGGGAAATTATCAAAGCTGAACAGTTTACAGTGCTCACATGCTCTCAAAGAGGCTGTTTGTCCGGTTTTCATTATAGCATTCTTTTCAAAAGGTAGGCATATACAGGAACGAGCATGGCTTTTCAGAACCATGTCCTCATTTTGATCAAGGCCTGAGGAAGCAGAGCTCGTAGCCTTCCTTGACACTTGAGGACCGCTGTTCACTTGTCAAAGTCAGAACGGGCAAGGAGCGTCTCAAACCTCAGAGGGAAGTCTGAGCAGTCGGCTTTTTCCACCGGCACATACGAGCACCAAGTAATTCATTTTCAGCAAGGCTGACTGGTCCATCGTCAGCAAGCTTGGGACAACTGTCAGTTTGCCAGTGTAGATACAGGACAAAGGTTTTAGAAGATGGATATGATGGTGCCAGGAACGCTTCATGCCATGAGCGGGGACCACCATGGATGCTACACAGGCACTTGCGCCTTAGAGGAAGGAGCCATGAGACAGAACCTGCCCCCGTCTGCAAGACAAAAATAACCATAGGATTTAAGCAAGTCTTAAGAGCTCCACAAACTCCATCCGAGGCTCCTCCCCTGCAAAAGCTACATAGAAAATCCTGACACTGAGCACCTTGCTCTGCTAATGGTATAAACTGAAACTTCTTATTTTGCAGACCTTGGAGGCAGTGTTTTCAACCTGCCTTCCTGCCAACAGAAGCAAGTTCCTCTACTGTGAGAAGATTGTCATCCATCGTGGAGGATGCGGTAATGCCCGTGGAGTTTCAATGTAGCAAATCTCCAGCCCAAATACAGACCCAGAACAGGGCAGGTCAGCGCTTAGGCCATTCTTGACAAACAAAGGGCAGTGAAGAAAGCAAAGTGGGGGCTGCCGTGACCTGAGAAGGGTGGAAATCCCACCCCAGCCCTTAGGGCAAAGGCGCTAAATTAGAGAAAATAAATTTGAGCAGGATAAAAGCTGATTGTGATGAAACCAATCCTGTCACACCTAAAGGAGAGTGGTGTGAGGACAGAAGGCCCCACCCTCAGAGCGGAACCCCCTGAGGGTCACACAGCCTGACTATGGTGCCCAGCACAGTGATGATAGAGTGTTTGTGTGGAAGGGAAGGGCAAGCTAAAGGGGAGGCCGGCACCTACTGTGAGAGTCAGCAAGCAACAGCAGTGACCACAGCCAGATACAGAGGTGGATGTGATGGTTTAGGTGTGTGTCCCCCAAAGAGGGTATCAGCATTGGGAGGTACAGAGGACTGTTAAGAGGTGGGGCCTAGTGGGGGGCTCTGAGGTCATGGGGGAGTGGGTTTAAGAGTACTGTGGAGCCTCAGTCTTTCATCTTCCTGGGTTCGTTCCTTCTTCCTCCCTCCACCCCTTCTTATCCTCCCCCCACTCTCTATCTCCCTTCCACCGTCCCTCTTTCTGTTTCCCGGCCTGAGAAACAAGCTTTGTCTGATGCAGACTAACCCAACAGGGCCGCCTAATGTTGAACAAGAGCCCCCTGAGGGACACTTTTTTTCACATATTGGTTGTGGTAGCACTGGTCACAGAAAGCTGCCTGACATAAAGCAGCCCCCCAGCAAAGGGCCATTGCAGATGGAAGACTCTAGAAGGCGAGCACAAGACAGTATGAGAAATGGATTGCAATGGGAAATCGGCTTGTTCTGTTACCTCCACCCCAAACTGCTGCAATATTAGCTGCTTCTTTTTCTTTGAACTTTTCATTTTTAAATAATTGCATAAGAGTTGTAAGAATAGTACCAAGAATTACCATACTCTGCTATTCAGATTCATACTTTTAACACTTAGCCACATTTGCTTCAACATTCCCTCTGATATAGAACATTTTATATATTTTATGTGTTTATGCTATATTTATGCAATGTACAGCATTCTATTTTTTTCCAAACCCTTTGAGAGTTAGCTGCCTCGTCACCTTAAAACCCTTCAGCATAGATTTCCCAACGACAAGAACTTATTCAGTCACAAAAAAAGAATAAAATTCTATCATTTGCAGGAAAGTTGTGTAGCTAAAAACTATACTAAGCAAATGAAGTCAGACTCAAAAAGACAAATATTGGGTGTTTTCTTTCATGTGTGGCTCTTTGATTTCATATAGAACATAAAATTACGTGTGCAAGTGCCTATGCAGAGCAGAAAAGAAGCAATGCAACTGCTTTGGGACTGCCAAGGAGCAAGCAGAGAGGAGGGGATGCTAAGGTGGGGGCTTTCAAAGTACATTATATGCCTGTATAAGAATGTCCTTATGAAACCAGGTACTAGGAACAGTGAATGTATATTATTAAAAGAAAGCCAAAGCAACCAAACAGAAAAGAACACTATGGTAATTGAAAAGTCAGAGAAATTGGCTCCTGTTCAATATGGTTGTTATCTACTGTCTACATTCAGGGTTCACAATTTGTCTCAATAATGTCCCGTGTCTCCTCCTTACCTCTGGCTCAGCATTTAACCCCAGATCACACGTTGCTGTTAGCTGACATGTCTCTTTGATCTCTTCTAATATGGAACAAGGCTTCCACGTTCTCTGGTCACATTGTAACCTTGACAGTTTAAAAGAATTCAAGCCAGATGCCTCCCGGTTTGAATGAGATTGAGTTTAGCCATTTCAGAGGGAGAACGTGGTGCTGAAGGGATGCTCCTGGGCCCCACTTTTCAAAGGTCCCACCGCCTCGCAGTAGTGCCGCCCTGGAGATAAAGCCCTTAACACATGGGCCTTTGGGAAACATTCAAGATGCAAACTACAAAGGGCAAAATGATGAGAAACGGAGGTCCAAAGCAGGGTGCTGCTGGCAGTTTCTTCCCAGAATGCATTCGCATTCACTGTGTGGCTCCTTCTCAAGTTTTCTCCGGAGCTTTCAGAGTTTCTAATTGGTTATAGGTTATTCAGCAAATCTAAAGAAAGTGTTATCCATCTTGTCTCCCTTTTATTTTCAAATAAATCTCACAGCGCATGGAGATTGTGGCCATTTCTGTCATTCTAAAATCCCAGGTGTCATCCACAACATAAATATTGCAAGTTCAGCTATAGCTGGGCCTTTCTTCAACCACAGTTGATTTGCCTCCACATTTGTTAACCTGTGTAGGCTAGCCCAAATGGATCTTCCCTGTACTCTCGCATTACTGGAGGACAAGAACACCGTTATCAGCCAGGGGCAGCTGCGCCTGCCCTCCCGTTAAGTGTTGAGTAATCAGGGCGTCCCGTTCACAGTCGTGTAGTGCAGAACTGAAATCACGGGCTGGCATGGCCGGAGCTCTGCGATCCACAGTCTCTACAAATGCCTTCTGAGTTACGCACGCATGTTCTTCAAGCCTCCAACAGCGACCTTCACACACGCCTGGGTCTATGGCCCCATCAGCCACCGTGCTTAACGGCATCCTACAGGAAAGATAACTCGGGGAGAATTGATGAGAGAGGGCTGGAGAGATGGCTCAGCGGTTTAGAGCACTGCCTGCCCTTCCAACGGTCCTGAGTTCAATTCCCAGCAACCACATGGTGACTCACAACCATCTGTAATGAGATCCGGTGCCTTCTTGAGAAAGAAACCTGGTCAGTCGTCCTCATCAACTTAGATCATGAAGCCCAGAATGGACAAATTCAACAGACCCGCCATATACAGGCTGCCCACCGCATGCTTCAGCATTGCCAGGGCATAAATTTCATTTCATTTGATGAAAGGGGGCTGCACCCGCCACATGACAAGGTCAAAGTGGGAAGTGGTATGGCAATGCCCATCCCTCTGCAGCAAGGCAGTTTGAGAAGGAAAATGTTTACTCTACAATGGAAAATTATTTTTAAGAATTGCAAAAGGTTATGTTTCAAAATGATACCCTATTATGCCACTTTAGTTTTAAAAATTCTTCTCCAAACTTAGGGCAGAAAACAGAAGTGCAGAGAGACTTCCAGAAGGAAAGGTTTGACAAACCATTAGCGGAAGGAGCCTCAGCTGAGGAAATGCCATCATGATGTCCAGCCGTAAGGCATTTTCTCAGCTAGTGATCAGTCGGGGAGGGCCCAGCCCATGGTGCGTGGTGCCATCCCTGGGCTGCTGGTCCTGGGTTCTATAAGAAAGTGGCTGAGCAAGCCAGGGGAAGCAAGTCAGTAAGCAGCACCCCTCCATGACCTCTGCATCCATCCTGCTTCCTGGATCCTGCCCTGTTTGAGTTCCTGTCCTGGCTTCAGTGATGAACAGCAATGCTGAAGTGTGAGCCTAATAAACCTTCCTCCCCAATCAGCCTTTTGGTCATGGTGTTTCATCATAGCAACAGAAACCCTGACTAAGACACTAACATTTTTTACTTCCTTTAAATAAGAGACCATTTGCATCATATGTACACGAAGGTTTGCCTAGCAATATGTCCATAGGTGGAGACTTCGGGAGGTGGGGTTGTTTTAATAAATGTTTTTAATTTTTGAGATTATACTATAATTACATCATTTCCCCCTTCTCTTTCCTACCTCCACCCCCACTGGTGTAACCCCTTTCCTCTCTTTCAAATTCATGACCTCTTTTTCTTTAATTTTTATAAATGTGTGTGTTCCTAAACATATAAATACAACCCACGCAGTCTATATAATTTTATTTGCATGTACATGTTTTCAGGGCTGACCATTTGGCATTGGATAGCCAATCAGTGGGCTCTTCCTGGTATCTCCTCCTCTCAGTATCCCTTAGCTGCCTGTAGTTCTTTGTCTACAGCTGGGGCTACCTGGGCTTTCTCTCTTCCTTGTTAGTATGGCTATTGGCATCATCCTTGTTCTGGTGTTAAGGCAGCCATGTTGGGCTCTTCATGGGTATAGATTCTCTGGCATTTCTAGGAGACACAACCTCATAGCAAACTTTCTTTTCCTCTGGCTCTTCCCAAATGATCAAGGATCCTTAAGTGCCGAAGTTGTGTTGCAGATTTATTAGTTGGGTCTGGGGTCTACAACTCTGCATTTTGATTAGTTGTGGTTTTCTGTGATGGTCTTGTTCTGTTGTGAAGGAAAGTTTACTTAAATAAGGGTTAGAACTACACTTATCTGTGGGTATAAAAACAATTATTTAGAGTATAGTTAGAGATTATGATGACTTGGTAAATGGGCAATTGTAGGTGCTCCACCAAGGTCCTTAACTCCATTAACCCTGGGTAGTTGGTTAGGTTCCCATTACCAGGCATGACTTCCCTCTTGTTGAGGGAGCCTTAAGTTCAATGCGAGAGCTGTTGGTCATCACCAAGTTTTGTGTGCCACTATGGCACCATTACAGTGATCACACCATGCTGGTCTTTGTTGTGGTTCAAAGGCATCATAGCTGGGTAGGACCGTTGGCTGCCTCCCTTCTTTGAAAGCTTGTATGGCACCTTCTGCTATCATGAAAACTCGCCTCACGGATGAGGCTTTTGGCTCAAATCCAGCTCAGGTCCTCTGGGTTCTGAGACTGAAGTTCCTGGTGTCCTCAGCAATAGGAACTTACCTTCTACCTCTGGGAAGCCACCCAATGGCAATGGAAATCAATAGTCTGTAAGGGTTGGGGAATCTCTTGGACAACTCTGACCAAAATGGGCTTCTTGTGCCTGTTGTTGGGGTTTTTGTTTGTCTATAACTCTTAAGAGAAGTATTGTCAGCCCAAATGGGAAATCTCATTTAAAATATATATATATATATATATATTCATCATAAGGCTGATGAAAATGATGGCAACAACTCAGGACTTGAAACAGAATGCAATAAAAGGATATAAAGGTTTATGAGGACTCACGCTGAAATGAAGATGGAATTGGAAAACCCAATAGCCCAACTAGAGAACTCAGAGGAAAGCCCGGTCACTGAATTTAATAAAACAGAAGATGGAATATCAGGGTTTGGAGAAAAAGTATACGATTTATACAAAATAGCATTAACAAACTAAACATGTATAAGGAAACACCATGAAACACCAAACATTCAAATTATAGAAATAGAGGAGGGAGAAGAATCCTAGGTCAGTGGCATAGGTCAGATCTTCAACGAAGTCATAGAAGAAAAATTTCCCAAACTAGGGAAAGATAACAGCCATGCAGATATAAGAAGCACGCAGGATGCCAAAAAGGCAAAGCTATTAAAATCTCCATAGTATATTATAGTTAAAACATTAAACATGAAGAGCAAAGAGAGCGGAAAGCTGCAAGAGAAAGTGCACAAGTCACATGTAATGGAAAACACATCTGAAGAACAGCTGATTCTCAATGGAAACTTTAAAAGCCAAAAGAGCCTGGAGCGATGCATTCCAAGAGACCATGATGGCCAGCTTAGACTAATATGTCCAGCAAAACTATCTACCACAGTTGAAGGAGAAGGAAAAACTTTCCATGTTATAAATAGCTTAAAATTTTTTATATCCAACAAACCAAACCTAAAGAAAATACAGGAAACGATATTTCAGGTTGACAAGGAATGAGCATAGATCTGAGAACTATAGCAAGAAACACAAAACCATAATTACGAAAACACAAAATACCGCTGGGAACACAAACAGTAACACCGGAAACAGCACAGTGGCTGCAATAAACTCACACCTTCTAATGAAGACTTTAAATATTAACTACTTCAATTTTCTTCAAAAGACTCAGGCAACAACAATCTACCTATCTGTCATCTGCATAAAATACACCTTAGTTTAAAAGACTGGTACAACCTTAGAGTAAAAGGATGGACAAAAGTACTTCAGATGATACCAGGAAGCAAGCAGGTGTCACTCTTCTGATATCTGATTAAACAGACATCAAAGTGAAACTAATCAGAAGAGATAAAGAGAGACATCCATACTAGTCAAGGGAGCAGCTAATCCGAGATGATAATACTATCCTAAACATATATGTACCAAACCCTGGTACACACAATTTCATAGAATTTATATCACTAGAATTAAATCTACAAATACACAGATTAATGTTAATCCATTAATAGTAGGTGATTTTAGTACCCAACTCCCTTTAATAAACAGGCCACCTGGGCAAAAAAGCAGAGAAACATAAGAATTAAATGACATTATTTATTAAATGGCTTTAATAGATCTACAGAATATTTTACTTGAGCACCAAAGATATACATTATACTTAGCAGCACATAGAAGCTTCTCTCAATAGACCACATTCTGGAACACAGTTTTTACAAATACAGAAAGGTTGAAATAACTCTGTATATCCCATTTGACCATGTGGTGGTTTGGGAGAGAATTTCCCATAGGCTCACATGTTTGAATATTTAGTCTCCAGCCAGTGGACTGTTTGGGAAGGATTAAGAGGTGGCCTTGTTGGAGACGTCACTGGGGGGGGGGGGAGGCGCTGAGGCTTCAAGAGTCATTCCCAGTGTGTCTTCCTGATATGTAGTTGTGTCTCAGGATGTGTGCCTGCCTGCCTTCTGCCAGGCTGCCCCACCATGATGGCCGTGGACTCTAACCCTCTGAAACTGTACGTCCCTTATGAATTCTTTCTTCTACAAGTGTGTCTCATCACAGTCATAGAAAAATAACTAAGACAAGTTATAATTCAATAAAACTTAAAAGCAACAACCAACAAAACTCTAATAAACACACAAATTCATGGATATTAAACCACTCATTGAATGATGAAGGGGTCAATGAAGAAATAAAGAAGGAAAATACATTTCTGGAACTAAATGAAGACATAACATAACGAAAGCTCTGGGACTCATTGAAAGCAGTAACCGAAGAAACCAGGGAGGTGAAAAGGGGACCATGGTGGGGGTTGGGGAAATGAGAAATAGAGCAATAGAGGGGTACAGGTGATCTGAGGGGAAATGGGAGAAACATTGGGGTTTAAATCAGGGAAATGAAGGGGGATAAACTCAAAAAGTGGGATGAGGGTAAAATAACAGAAAGGGTGCCTGAGAAAGTCACAAGAAATCATACTATTATCTATCTACCTAAAATACCAATAATATACTACATCTGTGTATAAGGCATTTATGAGCCTTAATTTTATTGAGCTGTTTCTTTATGTCTTCTTTAAATTCTTTGAATTCTTTGATGAAATTTATGCTTGTCCTGGGGTTCATATGGGTAATTCTCATTAGCATACACTTCTGTGTGGTAGGAGGATGTGGGGTGTGCCGCTGATCACTCATATTGTTTGTATTTTGTCATGAAATCTAGATATGTAGACTTCTTTTGTTGGTTCTAAGTTGAATATGGAAAAGAGCAGATTGGGGCAGATAGGAGGATGGTACAGATTGGGTTGAGCCTAGAAATTGGATATAGCTCAGGTGGAATGAAGTCCGGTGGACACAGGGAACTAGGCTGACGTACAGGATGTATATTCTGGTCCAAACTTGGGGTTTGGGGCAGATATATGGGTTGTGGCAGGTGCGTGGAGGGGTAGACTCAGGTAGGCTTACCTAGCTAGACCCCCAGAGAAAGGTATAAATGATCTGGCCAGGTGGCGAGGTTCGATATGGCATGAGATGACCTTGAAGGTTGTGGGCAGGCAGGGCAGGTCCTGAAAAAGCCTAGAGTTTGGTAGTAGTTCAGGCATGGGTGACCAGACTATGCCCAGGCACTGATTATAGGACTTAGGTTAGATATGAGGGTTGGGCAGCATATAGAGGGCATAAACTCATTCAGCTGGACCAGGAAGAAGAGTGTCTTGTTGTTTTGTTTTGTTTTGAGACAGGGTCTCACTATTAGCTCTGGCTGGACTGGAACTCACTCTGTAGACCAGGCTGGACTCAGACTCACAGAGATCTGCCTGCCTCTGCCTCCAGAGTACTTGGATCAAAGGTGTGTGCCACCGTGCCCAGCTCCTCACAGCTGTTTGGGGTTGTTTCGTTTGGGGTTTTGGTTTGTTTGTTTGTTTGTTTTTGAATCACTAAAGAATACATTTGTTTTCATACTCCCACGGGTTTTCTATAAAGCTATACTTAACATTTTAGGAATGAAATAAATAGCAGTGTGAATTGGTCTTATTTGGTCTCAGACTGACCGTACACTGTGGCAGATGAGCAGAGCTCCTCTGTCATCACAGGCTGTGTGTGAGGTGGACCAAGTCATCAAATAGTCTCAGGTGCCTATTGCATGCAGCTTTATGAATGTGGATTAGGTAACACATATTATCATGTCCATGTTTGTCTTCGTAATTAATCTGTGGTGAGGATGCATGCTTATAGAATGTGCTATGAAAGCCCAGTGCCTGCATAGAGCATGCTTCTTGCACTCCAGATACAACTTCGTGTGTGTGTGTGTTGGGGACATTCAGTCTTTTCTACTAGCAGTCCTTATCTATTTGTTTATGTGTTTACTTTCATTGTATGTGTATAGGTATGTTGCCTGCGTGTGTGCCTGTGCACCATACGTGTGCCGGATCCTCAGAGGCCAGAAGTAGGCATCGGTTCCCCTGAGACTGGGGTGACATATGGTTACGAGCTGCCATTGTCGGTGTTAGGAATGGAACCTGGGTCCTCTGAAAGAGCAGGCAAGGCTCTTAGCTGCTGAGCCATTCGTCAAGCCATATTTTCTACAAGCGTTTTGAAACGTAGTTAATTGTTGTCAATTCTAGTTATCCTGCTAATGGACAAAACACTATAGGCGATTCCTGCAACTCAGCTGCACCCCATGAACCAGCCTCTCTCCTGCCCCACCTCACCTTCACAGCTTCTGTGGCTGCTGTTACACTCTCTTCTGCAACAAATATGGCAACGTTGAGAAACACTTGAGTGTCCCAGCCACAGCCAGGTAGCTGTTGAGTTATGTACCTTTTCCAATTCCCACAGCAAGAAACAACCTTCCCCTCAGGCCACGCCTCCGTTCTAGTACCAGGAAATGGTGCCAAGCTCCTCCTACTCTGCACCAGCCCAGGTCCATATCCCCTCTCCCTGCTGATGTAAGACCATTAGGTACCTTTTTTTTTTCCTCATCCAGAGTCCAAATAACACCTTGCCTCCAACTGAATAAATATTTAAGTAATAAACCATGAATTAATTTCTTAATCTCTCAGAAAAAAATAAGCCAACAAATTCAACCCAGTATAGGCTAATATCATCCTGATAACTCTTGACATCATCATTCCTGCTCATAGCATCTTGCATAATCCACTAACTACACATGCTTTCTGTTGTGGGACAATGGTCTGTACCCTGTCACTTGTATTTTAAATAAATGCTGATTGGCCAATAGCCAGCCAGGAAGTAGAGGCGGGGCAACAAGAATTCTGGGAAGAGGAAAGTTTCAGTCTGCAATCGTCACCCAGCCACAGAGGAAGCAAGATGTGACTGCCTCTCCAAAAAAGGTACCAAGCCACGTGGCTAACACAGACAAGAATAATGGGTTAATGTAAGATGTAAGAATTAATAAGAAGCTTCCTATAGGCATCTTACCACCAGCACAAATCAAACTTTTAAAATGCATGTTAGAGCAAAACAAATACAGCTGGTGATCACTCTACAAGCAATTATCAGAACCTTAAACATTGTCCCATCCCACCCCATTCGTTAGGATGTCCTTTGTCTAGTCCAAGTTCTTCCTTTACCCCCACATACATCCCCGCAGAGGGACCAGAGCTGTGCTCATCTTTCCTGTGTCTCCCATTAGGTCTCTGCTGTGAATTTTGGAGAGCCATGCATGAGACCCTTTAGACAAAGCACCTGATGGGTAAGTACACCCCTAAGTAGTAACGATTATGATTATATTTTACATCTCAATTCTTGGATATTTCCAGCTGAGAACCAGAGAGTGCATGCTCCTACATCGAGTCCTTCACTCAGACTCCAAGACCTGCTTCCTAGTTGTGCTCAGCAAACTCAATGTATTAAAACGCCATCAGTGGATTAGCGCATAGTCCCTCAGCAACACCTGTTATTTCTGACCTAGAACATCCACACCTGTGCAAGCATACCACGTATTCAAACTTGTACATACATATTCATACACACACACACACATTCATTGTTTATTTCTGAATTTTACCATTTAATATTTTCAAACTATTTGATCATGGATCAAGTAAACACTGGGAGACAAATTGCAGAAACAGAAGACCACTAGACAGAAAAAAGGCTGTTTGGGGCATGCAAAACAGACTGTGTGAAGCATAGGTAGAATGTTGTTTTATAGAAATTTATAGGCAGTACTGATCAGAAAGAGATCAGAGATGGGCTAGAGCAGGAAGCATAGTTGGGTGCCAGCACCCTTGTCTCCTGAAAAGAGTAGGTTTTGAGACAGCATCCAGGGTTCAAAACAGGAATAGAGTACGATGACTCAGATTTCCTATTGAAATCTTCCTAATGAAGATTAAGGGAGTAAAAGCAGCTATGCCAAGAAGCTAGATCTTGGAGGGAAGAAATGGATGCACAGGGTTGGAAAGAGGCCAAGTGAAAGGTGGCATGCTGGTTTGAATGAGAATGGACCCCAGAGGCTCATATGTTTGAATACTTGATCCCCAGTTGGTGGAACTGCTTGGGAAGGATGAGGAGGTGTGCCCTTGTTTGGAGTTATATCACTGGGGATGGACTTTGAGGTTTCAAAAGTCCATGCCATCCCCAATTGACTCTCCCTACCCCCTGCTTGTGGATCAAGTCATAAACTCCTAGCCGTTCCTTCATTCTACTAGAAAGGACTCTAACCCTCTAAAGCCATAAGCCCAAACACTTTCTTTTATAAGTCATCATGGCCAGGGCATTTTATCACAACAATAGAAAAGTAACTAAGGAAGAAGTTGGTAACAGAGTGGGCTGTTGCTGTGACATGCCTGACCATGCTGGATTTGAATGGAATGTGGAAGACTTTGCAATTTTGGGCTAGGAAAAATGGCCTTGTAAAAGAGGCCATCCTAGTAGGAGCCTAGAAGGCAGTAATGTTAAGAGCTATGCAGGATTATGAAGCCTCTGATCAAAGGGCTTCAAAGAGGAACAAAATTAACAACTGGGCTAGAGACCATTCTTAGGATATTTTGGCAAAGAATGTGGCTGCTTTCTGCCCTTAAGGCTAAATTGAAGGGTAATAATTTCCTTGGTGGAGGAGGTTTCAAGACCGCCATGGCTATTAGTGAGCATTCTTATGCAGTTCTGAGATGAAAAAGAATAGGTCAGAAATAAATAAAAAGTGCAGTTGGAAGCAGGGAGTTGTGGAGTAAGTGTACTAGGAAGTGTAGTGTTGGAGTCAAGGCTTGTGATGAAAGATATACAAAGATTAAAGAGGAGCTTAATCTTAAATTGAATAAAACAAGAGGTCCCCTTGGGACAAAGCCCCATCCAGTGGGAATAGAAGACCTAACAAATTTTATGTCCTGAAAAAGACACAACAAACCAAAGCTTCTACAAATGTGACTCAATAGTGCCAGTGTTTGCCCAAAGTTGGTAGTCAAACTTGGCTGTGTTATCCACGTGGTTCTGGCTTTAGAGTCATGAATGACACATGAGTAAAAGGTTATAGGATCTTCCTCTACTGTTAAAAAGAGGCCAGGCATGGCAATTTGAATGAGGATGGCCTTACATAGGCTCCTCAGTCAGAAGAACTTGGGGAGGATTAGAGAATATGCTCTTGTTGGAGTGGATGTGGCCTTGTTTTAGGAGGTGTGTCACTGGGCATGGGCTTTGAGGTTTCAAAAGTAAACTCCTGGCCAAGTCTCTCTCCCTCCCCACTGCCTTTGGATCAGATGTAAGGCTCTTGGCTACTGCTCCAGCACCATGCCTCTCTGCTTCCTGTCATAAATGATAATGGAGTAAACCTCTGAAACTGTAAGCAAGCCCCAGTTAGATGTTTTCTTTTATAAGAATTATCTTGGTCATGGTGTCTTTTCGCAGCAATAGAATAACAAGTAAGGCACCAGGAATGTAGAAACGTAGTCCATACATCGAGGCTCTCAACAGTCACTTCATGAAACTGTGAAATGAAGCCTGGATTTTGCTGGAGATCCCAAGATGTTAAAGGTGCCAGAGCAACGAGCTATCTGCCCAGAACTGCACACAGAAAGTGGGACCAGCCCAAGGGATACATGTGTTGTCAGTCAGCAAAACTTGAAGGAAAGAACAAGCTAAGCTCTTTGACATCTGACATGGAACCACAGGATTTCTCTCTTGCTTTTGGTTCAGTGTCCCCTCCCTGCACTCCCTCTTGGGGAGTTCATGTGTATTCTCTGCCTCCATATGTTGGAAGTATGTACCTTGCCTTTTGATTTTACAAGGGGTTACAGTGAAGAGACTGCCTTGAGTCTCAGGAGAGACTCTGGGCGTGTAAACTGTGTGAAGACGGAAAGACCGAGGACTTTGGAAGTTGTGCTAGATGCGCTTTGTGTTATGATCTGGCCACACGTCTATGGTACGGGGAGCGGAGTGTGGAGGTTTGAGTGAGAATGGCCCCATGCATGTGTTTGAATATTTGGACTGCAATTGGGAGAAATGTGCAGGAAGGATTGAGAGTTGTGGTCTTGTTGGAGAAGGTGTGTCACCAGGTGGTAGCTGATGTTTCAAAGACTCGTGCCATTACCAGTGTTCTCTCTCTATCTCTCTCTCTCTGTGTCTCTGTCTCTGTCTCTCTCTCTCTCTCTCTGTCTCTCTCTCTTTCTCTCTCTCTGCCTCGTGTTAGTGGTGTAACAAGCTGCGGGCCCTCAGCTGCTCCTTTGCTCCACTGTCATGAACTCTAACCCTCTGAAACAGTAAGCCAAATTAAATGCTTTCTTTTATAAGCTGCTTTGCTATTTTATTACATCAATGGGGAACTAAGGTGGTAAACGCACATGCACATGTACACACACACACACACACACATTTTGCACACTAATGAAAAGCTTGCCAGGTTGCCCAGAGGGCAGAGTAAATGGACACTCAGGGCATTAGCCAACAAAAACAAGAAAATATTTGAAAGAATTCACAAATTCGTCTGCACGCACACCAAGCAATGACTCCTCCATGAACGCCAGGGCTTAGCTAAGCCTTGGTTTTGTTCATGTTGTGATTCAGAATTGCTTGGAATTTCTCATGGGGGAGGGGCAGTGAGCACAACACTCCCAGCGTTTGGGCTCCCAGCTTGGCATGAGGTAGGGTCTTGGGTCAGAGCAGGGCCTAGGGTGATGGTGACACTTCTTGAGACAGGGAAGGTTCTCCAGGAGGCTCCCAGGCCTTTAGGTCCCTAGTTGGCATGTATTTGGTGAACTCATTAATTCAAGGCATGTGATTGGGTGCTGATATGTTAATACATTCCTGTTTTAAGTAGAAGTTTTGCAATTTAAAAGACATGCATTGGACACCAAGGTCCAACAACATGTAGAAATCTCTTGGTTTCAGGCTCTGAGGTAAATCTCTAAGCAGAGATCTACTTCCCAATCAAGGGAGTTGCTTTTCTGGCAACTTCTGGATCATGCAACATAAGTGGTCCAATTCTCATGCCTGCCCATATAGGTAAAGTCTCTGAGCATCATTCCCCAGCCCTCTGCGGACCTGAGGCCTTGGATGGCATTCAAACCTCACCCCTCAACCCAATCCCCAAACCACTTCTGGCTCTTGAAGTGCTAAGACACTTACTAATGCAAAACTAAGATGTTAAAGTCAGGACCAATTTCACTGCTGGAGGAGCAGTCCACTTGTCACCAGGGGCCACATGCTAGTAGAACACCCCTGAGGTCCATAAAGCTGCTTCCCCATGAGCATTTTCAGTTAAAGCCTGAGGCTCTATAAACATTCTGTCCTCCGTGGCAATTCATACACTCGGGTATGTTAAAGGAACCGAGCCACTTCCAGTTCAGGGTGTTATTAATAACCAGGGATTATTTTCTCCCCATTCTCATGTCTGAAAGAGCAAGCAAGGGAGGGTGGGGAATTCTGTTTACCTGCATAGCAAGAGTTACTGCTTAACCAAGCGGCACTCAGTCTGTTTGATAAGAGACCTGAAAGTAAGAAATGTATTTCTTTCCCCGCCCCTGGAAGTTAGCAATTAACTTATGAAAAGCATAGAGATGTGTTGGGCTGATTCCACCAAGGTTCTAGAAGGAAACATTTACCTGCTGCTTGCCTCTTGTCAGCAGCTAGCTGTGGTTCACAGAGAACAAGGAAACCTTACTCAAATAATCTCTCAGAAGGCAGCAGGTCTTTCTGAGGAAAAAGCAGTCTATCTCTTGGAATGAGAGACATGTGGAAAGCTATAGCCAACTAGCAACAATTCTTTCATCCAAACAAACCTGAAAGACTGCCTTGTTCTGCATTAACTGCACGTCTCTGCACCTGCCCGAGACTCATTGCTTACTTCCACTGTCATCAGGCCCCTGAACCCTTCCCAGCAAGGCTGTTTGTGCACTTCCTTGTAGAATCTGGTCTTTAGCAAGGATCCTGCTAAATTTGCCTTCATCAGAACTCTGTAATCACACCTCCCTCTCGTTATCCGACTGATCAGGTTCTTCATTTCCCATCCCTCGGGGCTGTCCCACCACCCAGGCCTCTCTCCAGCAAGACTAGATTAGGCTGGCCTAGCTAGGGTCTTCTCTTACCCCTAGTGCTTATTTGAATTCTATTTGCATCCTGAGTCCATCCTGCTCCTGGCCCAAGCTGTGTTCAGAGTTGTAGTCCACGGTCTACACTGAAATCTATTTATGCCAGTTTGCTGTGCAGCCTTGGTTGTTCGGTGCCACACACAGAGATCCACATGGAAGTTCACAATGAACTGAGCTATGGTGAGCCGAGAAGGGAGAGGGAGAAAGAAGCATCCTTCAGTGATTCAAATCTTCACCTGCTCCTCTATGGGTAATCAAATCTTTGCCTGAGACAAGCATCCCCCCCACCCAGACACACAAAGTCTACCTCTGGGGGAGGTAAAAGGGAATATCCCCTCGGGGTCTGAGCTTTGGGTATCCTGATGCCTGGTGACATAAGATGGGAAAGAGGGATAGATGTGAGATAGTTATTGTAACCATGCTCCCAAAGGTGCTCACACCCGCTCGCTTTGAAGAACAACCTGTGGAAATGGCAAAAAAATATATCTTAAGTAACCAAGTTAATGGCCAGTGGCACCCAGTGCCCTCCCTGGCCTTCGCTGGCCTCCGCGATCATGCTGGAAGATGTGCGCCTTAAAGGAATTAAACTGGTCTTGGTCTGAGCCATTGCAAACTGGACTCTTTCCTAAGTATCCTTTCATGATTTTCTCCCCTCCTCCATTTAAAATGGCTTTTTAAAATCTGCTGTGTTATCTCAGGGGGCCGTGACTCTCAAAACGTCACCATCATCCTTCGATCCATTTTACTCATGTTGAGCATAAGGCTTTAATATGTAACATATTCATTGAGAAAACTGCTTTGTGGGACTGCTTGGGGGCCCCTCGGTCACAGAACTCTACTCCTCTGTTTGTCTAGGTGTGGCTCTTTGTTTCCACATTTATAAAGGAAAAAAAAAGCCAACTTTTTTTTAAGGGAGTTTCACAAGCTGGGTATAAAGTCGGGGAAAATCCCTTGCTGCATCCAAAAAGCTCTCAATGGGCTGAGGGTAAGAATCAGGGGTAAACAAGAAAAGGAATGAAGGAGGGAAGGGATGTAAATTTGTAACCCAGCTTATCTGATTGCGAAAGTTACTCTCTATTTCCGAGGTCTGGCTGGCTGTTCCTTCCCTGTTCCCCTCTTCTCCTCTTCCCCTCCTCCTCCTCTTCCTGCTCTCCAGTATGGCCTGAGGATAAACCAAGACAGTTGGGGATGTGAAGATGACAGCTCCTTGGCATTGATTTTGAGAAATCAATCAACACCGTCTGTAAGAAGACACTTGCTCCCCTCCACCAGCACATACCCCTTGCTGGCTCAGCCTGCCCTGGTTTCTGTGTCTGTGCAAAGGGACAAACATCTGTACATCCAGCCTGGCACCTGTCTCAGCTGCCCCCAGGAGTCCCATCCACTCCTCACCACACTCTATCCACCAGGTCTCCAGACGGTTGCCTTGCCTTGGCCCCCAGATCTAAGCTGCATTCCTGCCCTGGATCCTGGCTCTTATTTTCCAACTAAGTATACCATCTTTGCTCTTTTCCCCCTTCCTTTGCTCCTTTTTCTTTGTTATTGGGTCATGTATTCATGTGTACCATCTCAGTCTACTGCCGCAGCCAGAGTCCCGTAAATTACACAAACATGGTCATTCACTTACAGATGCAACCCGGGCTTCCAGGGCTACCTCAGCCTCAGCCCGAGTGCACTCTGGGGTCTCAAGATGATCACTCAACCATCCCCAAGCTTTTGCTACCATGACTGTTTGGGAACTCCCCATTTATTTTCCAAACTCGTTCTCTTTCAAAAAGTTCCAAGTCTTCCTCAGCAACCTACAGCATCTACCCCTTTGCTTGCTCCAGTTCCTGATCCCCCAACATCTCCTATGAGGGTTGGGGAGTCCACAGAGAATCCATAAAGTCCCTGCTACTCCCGCGACTACAGCAGTCTCATAGAGGTACCAAACCGTGTGTGCCAAAGCTGGCTTCTGTAGAGAATAGTGAAGCCTATGCCAAAGAGCCACTCCCCCCTCCCCCCCCCCGCTATCAAACTACTGCCATCCAGCACCTCCTGTGGCAAGAGAAGCTGCACCCGCTGGCCTCTAGAAAAATCGCATGGTGCATCCTCCTGCCTTATCTGGAGCTCATCAGTCATGGCTAGCATGCAGCCCTTTAGAGACAGAGGGTCTTGACAAGGCATTCTTCTGGTGCAGAGCATTTCCTACTGGACAGGGAGGCTGAATGGTGCAAGACTGAAAGACTCCCTGGATGCCAGGCCACTGGACACTGAACAGCAGACCCCTGACTGGGCCCAAAGGCAAATATCCTCTTGGTCTTTCTTAAACACAGTCCCAACAGACTGACCATACAAGCCTTGTAGGCAAATTCAGCCCCCTCTGGATGCCCTGGGGAAATGTCCCCTGGGCAACAACTGAACTCATGCTGCGGTGCTGCTCCTGTGTAAGAAAGCTATAGGCCATCCCTGTCTGTACCCTTCATCCCAGGTTGTATAGGCCTTAGTCACAGTCCTTGGGACCAGAAGTGTTTTACATTCGGGATGTTGTTGCTGTTTGCCAATTTTATAATATCTTCAAAATACTAGGGATAAGGACCTGTATCCAAACATGAATTTCACTTATATTTCATATATACATTACATTTACAGACTGAAGACTTTTTTATACAATGGGTTAAATAATTTTGTGCATGCAATAAAGTTTTAAGAGATATAATTTTTCCAGCTAGGGAGTCATGTCAGCATTTAAACTTTTTAGATTTGAGACAACTTTGGATTTGGAATTTTGGTTGGTTCAAGACACTTAACCTGTATTAGATTTTAAAATATGCTTCTAATCTTCAGCACAACTGTTTTCTAAGAGAAAGGGGGTTAAGTGAAAAGTTAACACGGGGAAAGAGGCAGCAATTTGCAAAGGATAGAACCGCTCTAGCACTGACTCGAACAGCCTCTGTCACCTCCGGTGGCCACTCATCATCTCAGTGAGAGTGTGAGCCCTCCCCCCTCCCCTGACAGTTTCTGCATTGCTGGAAATCACTGGAGTCTCCGCTTGAGAACGGAGGGCCAGTGAAAGCTCTCAGGGAGCCGTGGGCAAGCAGAGGGAAAGCCAGTCAGTGCCCAATACGTGTCAGATACCACTGGGTCCCTCACACGGGCTGGCAATTCACGCTCTCATAACACCCTGGATATAGTTTACAGGTGAAGACCTTCCCCAAAAGATCCCCGAGCCACATAGGTGACAAGTAATGGCGACAGGGTCAAGATTCGTGGTCTCCCTGCTCCCAGATGCCAAGTGCTTCGCTTTGCTCGGGGTTTATGCAGTGTGCGGATCATCCAGGAAAACGGAAGTAGCCCCAGAAGACTTCAGAGCTCCCGGAAGATGTGTGTTAACGACTGCCAGTCTTCCTGTCTATCATCCCGTCTATTCCTGGTGGAATAAAACTCCTAATGCTGGGCACTTCATTTTGAGAGAAGATTTACTTAGCTCATAATTTTGAAGAGGTTAAAGTTCGAAATCGGGTAGCACCTCTGGCGAAGGCTTCTCTGGCTCTGCCACACATGCCAGAAAACCAGAAAGGGACTTGTGACAAACGAATCACAGAAGACAGGAAGGCAGAGGGGTCTGGGGTTAGGCTCGCTGATTTTTTATAAAAATTAATCCCTGCTTACACTGTATCCACTCCCCCTCTACACACACACAGTGGCCTAACCATCTCCCCCTATGCTCCAATTTTGTAAAGCTTCTTTCCTTCTCTGCATCACCCCATTGGGGACCAAGTTTCCAACAGAAGAACCTTGAGGGACATGCTCAAACCATATCTGTATTATTATGGCATCAAGCAGTGCCTAAAAGAAGGATGTCCTTGCCCTTACTGGGTCGATAAGGAGTATTCATCCATACTGGGCCTACAGAGAACAAACCCAGGACAAGGACATCGATGGCTTCTCTCTTAAGTCTTTGGCACCTGGTCACATTCCTAAGTCTGAGTCAGATCAGGTAACCTGAGGAAAAGCTCTACAAATACACATAATGCAGAGAGTAAGCCTTGAGTAAGTGGCCAATTCTTTGCACCTACCACAAAGGGAACCCCAGGTTAATTTTCAAAATGTTTCTCTTTGGTAAGATTTTAAGGGATAATCTTGCCGCCACAGCCCTGCTTATTCTGGCAGGGCTACTTGGACCAGGCTCTTGGGCCACATCCTGCTCTCATGATTACAATCTGAATCTTCAGCCTCTGGTCCCATATCCAAAAGCCTAAACTACAATACACCTGGATTTTTCACTCAACTGCTGATTTGATCTGTTCCACCCTAAACTTATCGGCTGGTTCTCCAGCTCAAATGCGTTCACCAAATAGGACAACAAAGAGCTGCCTGATTCATGGGCCAGGGGTTGGGAGGGGTGTGGGGAGGAGTGGTAACTGGCTAGAAAATGTAAGCACTCATTTTTTCCTACTTACAAATATATAATCCACATTGTTAAATAACACTAACAATTAATAATTTCAGAGTTGCCCCCTCTTTAATAAGTATCACATGTACTGAGTCTCTATACAAGAACCTAAGGCAGACACATGCAGGGAAAATTATTTGTCCTTCCTAGAGTCCATATAATATAATCATGCACCTCCAAGAATATCTCTAAATTTAAAATGAATTCCTGTTTCCCCAAAGTCGCCTTTCTTTTACTCCTCCTCCTATCCGAAAGCCTGTCTCGGTTAGTTATGCAATTGGTGGGACCTCGTTCAAAGCAGGAGGCTGCCAGGATCAGATATGACACTTCACAGACTTCTGTTTTCCTCATATTAGTCCAATTTCTAAGCCCCACTCAGCCAGAGAGCAATAGAGATAGAAGGCTCTGAAGAAAGACTCTATTAAGTTAAGCCCATTCAATTAGACCATTACTGCAGCCTCTGAGTTCTCATTTAGCCCTCTCGGGAGGCCTTGCCAAGACTAACGCTACAACAAACAAGTATAGATCTTGTTAAAACTTTGCAAAAAGCTGGAATCAAATCCATGTTTAGTGTAAGCTAAATTCCACATTTCCCTGTTAAACACTGTATAATTCTCTGCATAGATCCTGGCCCTGATCTGAGTCTAGGAAGCAGGGGAATGCTCTCTTCGTTTCCCCCCCTCTGTTTAATTTAAACCTTCAACAGCGGAGATTATTGAGATGGTTAAGAGGACAAATCCTGTGCCACGTGTGATGGTGTGGGGCTGTAATCCCAGCACTTGGAAGGCAGAGACAAGGACGATCAAGAGTCAAGACCGCCCTCCACTTCATAGTGAGCTTGAGGCCAGCTTAGGATAAAGATGACCCTGTCTTAAAAATAAACAAACAGCTTGGATTCTGGAGCTAGAACTCTTAGGTCAGAATTCTAGTTATGTATCTAAGAGTTTTCAAATTACTTGACATGTCTGAGTATCTTTCCTCCCCTACAGAACGGAGATGCCATCGACTACCTATGTCACAGGAAGATAAGAAGACTAAATGAATTAACATTGTTAAAACATCAGATTTTTTTTTAAAAAAAATACTTAAAAATAAAGAGAAAAAAATAAGTGCTACCTTGGTCTTAAATACTCTCCAGCTTTTGGGAAAGCTTTTAGGAAAGTCAGCACCTATTTAAGAATATAGACACATGTAGACACAGCGCTACAGGCTGAGTACCCCTGACTCAGCAAAACCCAAAGTGGAAAATTCCATACCGTGAACTTTCGTTTTATGCACAAATTTATTAAAATAGTGTATGAAATTATCTACAAGTTATGTGTATAAGGGCATGCATAAAATGTAAATACATTTTGGATTCAGACTTGAGTTTTATCCCCCAACATATCTCATTATATATGTGCAAATTATTCCAAAATTTGAAAGACAAATCCCAAAACACAGCACTGCTAGACCCGAACTTTTCAGATGAGGGATGCTCGGTCTGCACAAGGAAACGCATAACAACTATTAAATAATTATTGGCTTTTGATAGTGGCTGTGGGTGTCCAGTGACAGTAGTGTTTACTTTAAAACAGACAAGAGCAATAAAGTCCTTTGAGCTGATAAGGAGAGCTAATATTGACACGGTAAGTCATAAAGACCAAAGCTATTTTACTCTTGGCAGTGGTTAGATTTAAACGTATATCAAAGCAGGAAAATAATCCATCCTCTTGGCGCTTCCACTTCTGAGTTCCAATCCTGAGCTATCATTTTTACTGCTCAGATGGAAGTTGCGAGCAAATAAGGTTTCTCTCAATATTTCTGTCTCGCACAAGGCAAACCCCAACGGCTAATGTTGTTAAATGTTAAACAGCAATGAGGATGGAAGATAACGATGCTCCGGCCTTGAACCTTCAATAAGTGTCACGATCGGAAATTCCGCACACTGGAGATCCATGGCGTCTTTATTTTCTCCACTGTTTTCTCAATGGTGAGGATCCAACACAGGGTCTCTCACACGCCAGGAAGTATTTGACCATGGAAGCATATCCCCTGTCCTTCTTAACTTTTTAATAAAAATGGAAGTCTATTTTCAAATATCCATTCTTCCCAGGAGCTGATTGTGTGTCTGAAATGGGAACGGACATGGAAAAGTATTAAAAAGAACTCAGTGAAAAAAATACAACCCAAAACAAATGACAACCTGCCCACTCTTGAGAATTTTACTATCACACTGGACAGTGAAGCATGCTGACATTTTTGAGACAACCTGAGAATAATATTAATGACGTATAGTGTCCAAGAAGGGAGTTATGTGTGAAATCTGAGTGCCTGTGAGAAAACTCCAAGAAATTAAGAGTCTTGTGACCTCAGTTTCCTCAGAACACAGAATTGTTCTTGGGATGTGTTTTCGTGCTCCTCCCAGGTGTGGCGGACAGGAGTGAGTTCATTCCAGCTGAGTTGTTCATGGGCCTCTGTGAGAAAACATGTTTTTGCCATGTGCAGCTTGTCCTTACGGGCCTACACTTAACCCAGGGAAGTCTTCTTAGCCCTAGAATGTAAATGGTCTCAGGCTCTGAATAAAGTTGCCTGCTGCCTCATTTCATCCTCTCCCAGGTTCATGCTGCCAACTAGAGCAATATACAAGTGGCGCCATGAGCAGGGACCTGAAGTTGGCTGTGAGATAAGACAGTTATATGTATCTATATTTCTGCTCTTGATTAAGGTATTGTGATTGTGTAGTTCATTTAAAAATGTAATGTATAATTAGGAAATATAGGTTGTTAATGGATAATCATCTATAATAGTCAAGCTTGTAGTCATGTTAGTTAGATTTTCTAGATGAGCATAGATATATTTCAGATAGGCATTCTTCATATCTTTCAAAGACTCAGAATATGGCATTTAAATGTTTTAATGACAATGAGACACGTCTGCTCCTGGCAGCACCAGCTACTTCAAGAGGAAGATGGGCATCGAAGCAACTCCTTATGGAGTTTGATAGCCATTTGCGCGAGAAACTGCTCTTGCCTGGACTGCTTAAATGGACACAAAGAAACCGCAGAGAGAGGACTGCTGAACTTGCCTAAAGGTGAGATGATCCTTCAGGGTTCCTGATTCATGAAAGAGTCTACGAGACATTCTGCAGGATACAGAAGAAAGTGACTGAACTGTCTTTGAAATTTCCTGCTACATGGAAAAGTCTGCTGGATACTATTGGTCTGTAGGCTGAAGATGGATGCCCCAACGGTACAGAGAAACTTTGGGTGACTGTCCAGGCAGCAAGATGTCTCTGTCATTTCTAGAGTTTGAAAGTTGCTTATTTCGTGTTTACTTAGGTAATATTTTATCCTTCTGGAGTCTTTGATGGAGTTGAAGAATAGATAGTTATAGTTATAGTTTTCCATTGTTATGATAAAGATAAAATAGGTTGTAATTGTAATTCTTGCTTGATAACTGTTTTGTTATATGTAATTTTACTATGTTAAACTGAAAGCCTTTCTTTTTTGTTTAAACAGAAAAAGGGGAAATGGTGTAGGAGGTCCTTCTGTATTTCTGTTGCTTTCATTGGTTAAATAAAGAGACTGCCTTGGCCTTTTGATAGGGCAGCCCTTAGGTAGGTGGAGTAGACATAACAGAATGCTGGAGAGAAGGGAAGTGTGGCAGACGCCATGTTTCTCCAGCCCAAGATGGACACTGGTTAGACTCATGCGGGTAAGCCGCATCCTCGTGGTGATACACAGATTACTAGATATGGGTTAGTTTAAGATGTAAGAGTTGGCCAAGAAGAGGCTAGAACTAATGGGCCGGGCAGTCATTTAATTAATACAGTTTCTGTGTAATTATTTTGGGCACCAGGATCCGGGCGGGACAGAACAAGGGGCCCTGTGCCAGGAGCCGGCACCAGGAACGCAGCCCTCTCCTCTGTACTACAGAGATAAACCTTAGAGTATTGAGAAGGTAGAGTTCCTGGTGGTGGAAGGGGAGTTGAAGGGATCTCTAAATTGATTTGGTGGTAAAGTAAGGAATTGTAGTCAACATAGAACTGCAAGCTGGAAGCGCCCTCAGCATCCGCGGCTAGCATCCTCAGCACCCACGGCTAGCATCCTCAGCACCCACGGCTAGCATCCTTTGAGAACAAGGTATGTTCTTCTTCACATGTTCTTGGGAACAGAAAGTCACTGTCATCATTGCTGTCATGCAGATGCCAACATAAGTTGAGTTTCAGATCTTGGAGCTCATTATCCATATGAACAATAGGCTATGATAATAACAGAAAACCAGGAATCAGTATTTGCTCTGAGGATGGAGTCCTGTCCTAAACTGTGAAACACACGGATAGGAGTCAGTTCTAGGAAACACAGAGCAGAATTTGAACAAGAATGACCTCCCATGGGGATCACCTGCCCATGGGCAGAAAAGCAAAGCAATTGTGTGCACTTGCCAGGGGAAAGAGACTGGGGAAGTTGGGGCGGGGGTGCACACACTCAGCCCAAAACTCTCACATGTTGAGATTTACACAGTCCTTTACTGGTCTGCAAAGTCAATCCAGGCAGGCTGTGACATTCTGGGTCACCTCCAGTCTACATAACAAGAGTAAGCTAAAGGATAAAACCTGTCAGTCAAGAGCAAGACAAGAATAGTTGACTGCTGAAACTCAGGAAAGCACCCAAGTCTCCAAAGCAGGCAGCTAGTCCATTACCTAGAACTGTGGTTCTCAACCTATGGATTGCAACCCCATTGCGGGGTGAATGACCCCTTCACAGGGGTTGCATATCAGATACCCTGCATATCAGATATTTACATTATGGTTTATAACAGTAACATAATTTGTTATGAAGTAGCAGCAGAATAACTTTATGGTTCAGGGTCATCATAACACAAGAAGCTGTATTAAAGGGTTGCAGCATCAGGAAAATTGAAAACCAATGTCCTAGAAGATGCTGGAAGGTATCAAGGCACCTGTACATTTTAGACAAGCCCTGGCTAGAAGAGAAAGGAGCGGAGGACTAGAAAAAATCTCCCTGAGGATTCTCACTGGGATTTCCTTTGTTTCTACACAAAGTTGAGTTACTCAAATGTTCTGTTGATTCCCTTTTTTAAATAACAAAACATTTTCTAATGGGAAATTATCTGTTAATTTTCATTTTGTTTAAATTTTATCAGTGCTATGTTGTACCTAGCTCCATGTCAAATCAGTCTCCAAGGACTGCTGTGACAAACAACAGGAACAGTCCCCTCCCTGTACCAGGTGTTGTTATTTTAAGCCACCAACCAGCTCCCAAATTGTGACACAGAGACTTACTAGTTTTGAATGCTCGCCCTAGCTTAGGCTCATTTCTGGCTAGCTCCTTTAACTTAAATTAACCCGTTTCTCTTTAGTAACCTTTTGCCTTGAAGCTTATTACCTTTCTTCCTTCTATATCTTCACTAAGTCTCGTGTCTGGCTGGCTGGTAGCTGCCCGGCTTCTTGCCCTAGGCATGTCCCTTGTTCTCTCCTCCTTCTTCTCTTGTTCTTTCTCCAAGCCTAGATTTCTCCTCCTACTTACTCTGTCTGCCTGTCAGCCCTGTCTATCCTTCCTCTGACTAGCTATTGGCCATTCAGCTCCTTATTAAACCACTCGGGTGTCTTCGTCTGGCAAGGTGAAACAAATGTAACACAGCTTTACATAATTAAACAAATGCAGCATAAACAAAAGTAACACACCTTATACAATTAAAGTTATATTCTGCAGCATAAACACATGTAACACATCTTTGTCTAGTTAAAATAATATTCCACAACACTTGCCGGGGGATATGGTGCAATGCTTCTCCTGCATGGCATTAATACCAACCTATTTGGTGACATTTCTGTGTATCCATCATTATTCAATTCCACATTCTCCCCTCCTCACAACACAGTCAGATAAAATGTGAGCTTATCCTCTTTCCTGGTTCCTATGCTCGCTTGACACAGTATTTTCCTGTCTGCTTAGCAGCATCGTAAGCAAAAAGAGAGCCGGGTGTGTCTCTCCACTGTTTGCCCAGGAGGATGGAGATCCTCTGTGCTGTTTCCAAGCATCTCTCCAACCGCAGGCTCACTCAGGGATGGGGACTTGAGTACCACAGTACACAGAGGGGAGATGTTGCTGCCCTTCAAGTGAGAGGTTCATTCTTAGCACCTCTGATTTTATCTCCTCTCTGAGCTAAAATATCTGAAAAGTCTCACAAGGGTGAGCTTTGGTCTCCAAGAAGAGAGCCATGCCCACAGCAGCAGTACCCAGCGCCCAGCATTGGCTTTGCATTCTTTGCCTTGATCCTCCAACTGTTTTTTGAAGTGACCTTCACCCAGGTTTCTCTGGGCTGTGTCATTCCTCAGACACCAAATACATGTATCTACTGTCTTCTTTCTCACAATGTCTGACATTTCATCAAAAATTAATGGGCACATTGATTGCCTGCCCATTTCACAGTAGCAGTGTTCACAGCACTGGGGAATAAGGACAGCACAAATGTCTCTTGATGGATAAAAGGAAAAAAATAGACGCAATGGACTAGTGTTGGACCTTAAAACAGAAGAGAATCCTGTCACATGCATTACCTAGGTGAACCCCGAGTACAGTATAGTATAGTAACTATAACGAACTAGATGCATAAAGACACGTGCTATATGTTTCTAGAAAGTACCTATTGAATCAATTAATAGGAAGTGGAGCGGTAATTTCCAAGGTCTGGGGCAGTGGGTAGGGGTTAGCTGTGGTTATTTAGTGAGTATAGAGTATCAGCTTCATAAGGAGTAAAAAGCTCTGTAGCTCTGTTGCATAATAGTGTTAATAACTTAACACTACAGAAATGTAAAAAGAATATTATAGACATATATATGTATGTATATATGAAATCAACACAATCTTAGGAGAATATACTTGCAAAGACATGAAAACACTAGCTTAGGTGTATTCTCTGTATTCAACAAACTAGGGAAAAGGTAAAAGAGACTTACTAACAACTGGGAAATATTTTTTAAATTACTAAGTAACGTTCTAGAATTGAAAATGCACCATGTGCTGTGAGAGACCAACCGGCTTAGCAGTGTGTTTGACACTACAAGGGAAAAGTTGATGAACTGGGAGAGACAAAAGAAATAAGTAAATAAGTAACCTAATGTGAAAGAAACAAACCTTTTAAAATATATAAGAACTTCTCCACAAGCTATAGAGAGACTTCAAAGATTTATTCCCCAGAGAAATAGAGAGAGAGAAAAGCTGAGCCATGGCTTGGTGAAAAGTACAAGCGTACATATCCAAGATGCTCAACAAACCCCAGTCAAAATAAAAATTAAGAGAAACACTGCACCAGTGTAATTTGAGCAATTGGATTGCTTGAAACCAGTGAAACAGCCAGAAAAACTCCTCACATCTGGAGGAGCAGGGTGAGCACCTCACATCCGGAGGAGCGGGGTGAGCACCTCACATCCGGAGGAGCAGGGTGAGCACCTCACATCCGGAGGAGTGGGGTGAGAAGGCCTGTGGGGCTTTCCCTGAAAATCAGAAGACAGAGGGGCAAATTTTTTTTAAAGCAAAGATGGTCAACCTACAATTCTATATCTAAATAACTTTCCAAAAGGAGGGAAAACATAAAAGACTTTTAAAACAGAAAAAAGAAAAATAATCCACCACAGACTTAAACTACAAGACTCAATAAAGAAATCTCTTAGGGCTGGGGAGAGCGGTCAGGTGCTAAAGTGGTTGCTTTGCAAGCATGAGTACCTGAGTTTGATCCCCAGGCTCTGCCTTTAAAAGAACAAAAAAAAAAAAGCAGGCTAATCAGAGAAATGCAAATCAAAACAAATCTGAGATTCCATCTTACACTTGTAAGAATGGCCAAGATCAAAAACACTGATGACATCTTATGCTGGAGAGGATGTGGGGTAAAGGGAACACTTCTGCATTGCTGGTGGGAGTGCAAGCTGGTACAGCCCATTTGGATATTATTATGGCGATTTCTCAGAAAATTAGAAAACAACCTTCCTCAAGACCCAGCAATATCACTTTTGGGTATATATCCAAAGGATGCTCAATCATACCACAAGGACATGTGCTCAACTATGTTCATAGCAGCTTTGTTTGCCATAGCCAGAACCTGGAAACAACCTCAGTGCCCCCAGCCAAAGAATGGATAAGGAAAATGTGGTACATTTACACAATGGAGTACTACACAGCAGAAAAAAATGATGACATCTTGAGATTTGCAGGCAAATGAATGGATCTAGAAAATATCATATTGAGTGAGGTAACTCAGACCCAGAAAGACAAATATAATATGTACTCACTCATAAGTGGCTTTTAGACATAAAGCAAAGAAAACCAGCCTACAATTCACAATCCCAGAGAACCTAAACAATAATGAGGACCCTAACAGACATACATGGATCTAATCTACATGGGAAGTAGAAAAAGACAAGATCTCCTGGTAAATTGGGAGCTCGGGGACCATGAGAGAGGGTAGAAGTGGGGAGAGAAAAAGAGGGGAACAGAGAAAAATGTATAGCTCAATAAAATCAATTTTAAAAGTTAAAAAAAAAAACAGGTAAGGTGGTTTAACTTTTGATCCCAGGAGGTAGAAATGAGTGGACAACTAAAGTTTGCTTGCCAGCTGGCTGGGCTAGCCTTCCTGGAGAGCTCTAGACTAGAGAGACCTTGTCTCAAAAATAAATAAATAAATCTAGATGGTACCAGAAGAACAATGCCCAAGGTTATCTCCATGCGTGTGCACACACACGTTCACAGATGCCCAAGGTTATCTTCCGGTCTCCATGTGTGTGCACACACATGTTCACAGGCACCTATATAAACAGAAACACATGCACAAAGAAAATACTTGAACAAGAAGGGAATATGCAAGATACAAATCCTAACACACACAAAAAAAATAGCATTGATGTACTAAATGACTTTGATGTACTAAAGAATGTACAACGTATGTAAATACGTGTAACATGTGCATAGCGTAAGTGCTAAAAGTGACGAGAGGTAGGAGCATTCTAAGACAAACTGAGAAGGAAATGAATGAGTTGACTAGTGTTATCAGTGAATGTGTCTAATGGTTTGTAAATTGAGTCTTGAAATCTCAGTAGGGTTTACCAGAAAATGAAAAGAACATTTTGGGCAGATAGAACATTCTGAGCTAAAAGTACCAGGTGTACTGACAGAGGCAGGTGATTGCTCTCAGACATCATAACATGGCAGGCTGCACTCAGGAATGGACAAGAACTTGCTGAGAGCCTTGGTTCTTCGCGGAAAAACTTGAACTTTGGTGGGCAACAGGGATATGTTGAAGTCTCTTTAAGCAGAAATATTTTCTGTTTTGGTCTTTTTTTTTAAAGTAACTTTGATCAAGTGTGAAGGGCAGATCAGTAAAAGAAGGAAAGGGAAGGGAAAAAATTAGGTTGATAGAGGACCTGGAGAGATTACTGGCAGTCAAGAGCACTTGCTGCTCTTGCAGAGGACCTGGGTTCTAGTCTCAGTGCCCACATGGCAGCTCACAACCATCTGTAACTCCAGTTCCAAGGAATCCAACACCTTCTTTGCCGTCTGTGGGCACTGGGTACATATATGGTGCAAATAACTTCATCTAAGCTCATGTATATACAAAAAAATAGGTCTTTTTTTTAAATTAATATAAAAAGCCATAAAGAATGGTGGAGGAATCCCAGAGCAATGTGTAGGAAGGTGAGGACATACAGGAGACCACAGGGATAGACTCTGAGGACTTCTATGTTAAAGGATAATAGACATGAGCATCCAAGAAGGACCTAGGTTACCTCAAACCATCAACCTTGGTGGCTGAAAAAGTAATGATGGTAGAAGAGGAGAAGTCAATTTGGGGCAGGAAGGAGAATATTGATTTGGCTTTGGAAATACTGAATTCTAGAAAATATCCAGGTTAAAGGGGACTGACTTCTTGAGATCGTGGAATAACTATCTGGGAGAAATGTCAAGGCTGAAGATGGTGATTTGGAAAATACCCCAGAGATCTGAAATGGTACAGTAGAATCATGTAGCTGTCTCTTAGAGAACACCTAAATTCCAAATGAGGGCTGGGATGCAGGAAGAAGCAGAAGCCATCAGAGGTAAGAAGAGAGCTGGAAAGTTGTCTCCTGTCAGGGTAGGAGGCAGGGGCTCTACAGATGTCTCATAGTCCTCTGAGACTGTCAGGGAAGCTCCCTCGCCTTTTAAGAACCAAGTGAGCCGTCACAGCTACCTGTTCTTCCTGATTCCCCATGGAGAAAGAGATTGTTTCCTGTGTTACTATTATACTTGGTGTGCACCTTTGTCCCTGCATTTACAGCGTGGTTATACCTGCATGGGATAGGGTATGTCTTGCCCCCTAGACTATGAACTAGAGACGATACAGATCCAGCACTTAACCAACATGCAAGCAAATAAGGATTTGCTGAATAGATGCTACCATTGAGCACGTAGCTACTAAACCCTTTTACAAGAGCCAAAAAGTGATGGTGAAGGAGACAGACAAGCACCTCCTTCTTGCACAGCTTCTCTTCTAGCTTCGAGGTCAGAAATGCAGAGCAGATAAAGCACTCAGAAAAATTAGTAATAAAGAGCATTTCTTTTATTCTGTGATAAGTGCATTGAAGAAAAGCCAACTTGGTGGCATCAAAGAGTATTCTTAGGTAAAAGCTGAATACTGCTTGAGGTCGAATAAGATGAGGACTCGCTGTGAATGTAAAGTCTGCATAGAGACCTAAATAAGAAGAAGGTGGCCATGCAGAGTCCAGGAGCAAGTTCCCAGACAAGGAAAAACAAACGTTTTACACGAAAGATGTACAAAGCGTAGAAGGCTGCTTGAGATGGGGCATGTGAACAGAGGCACACATAAAGGGATACAGTCAGGTGAGCACGGTAATGAGGGACTGACCTGCTACTACAGCAACTGCTTTTCTCCTACATATGCTGGGAGGCTTCTATGTGGTTTCTATCAGTAGACTAAACTGGCCGTGACTTTTATTTTGAAGAGATATGTAGATTTTGTAAACGGAATCACATAGATTTGGTGGATAGGAGATGACTAAAGACTGGCAGGCGGATGGGAGGTGAGTGTGTGGTGAATACATGGGTGGGTGAATAATGGGTGGATTGAAGAAATGTGAGAAGCAAATAAAAGTCCACCAAATAGAAGTGGTTGAGGAGAAGGAGCCTGTACAGAGAGGCAAAGGGTCAAAGTTTTGTTTCTTTAAGAATTACTAACGAGTGACAGAGAGGACCACAGGGAGCACAATAAACGTAATAAAAGAAATGAGAGGAAGGCTGGACTTAGGAAGGAAAAGAGGCAGCGGGGAGAATGAGAGGAGCTGGGAGGGATGGCCAGCCTCTGAGGCACACTGGGGCGGAACAAAGTAAACAGGGCCAGCATCATGGTAGTCAGGATGCTGAGTACCAGTCACCCACACGGAGGCTTATTCTACTTATGAATGCCCAGCTTTAACTTTACTTGTTTCTTGCCAGCTTTACTTAACTTTTATTACTCCATCTACCTTTTGCCTCTGGCCTTTTATCTTTCTACTCTGTGTCTTGCTGTGTGGCTGGGTAGCTGGCCCCTGATGTCTTTATGTCATTAAACAAATGCTCCAGAACATAAACAAATGTAACACATCTTAAAATGATATTCTACAACAGATATGTGGGCATAGCCAGGGGCGAGGACATCTGGGAGAGTCTGGAATGGACATGACCAGACTGAGCTATGCCATGTGAGGAGATGGGGAAGGGGAGAGGAAGAGGGGAGAGAGGGGAATCAGGTGCAGCATCCAGTAGTCCCAAAGTAGACTAAAGGGGTCAGATAACCAAAATGGTTGATTATATAGGGAAGGGCAGCTGGGGGTAAAGCAGACCAGCCCCTGGACTAAAGAAGTTTAGGGTAAGGGGTAGGGTATGCCAGCCAGGAGGGCCTGAGGGATGCATGGAGAACCTGGAAGCCAGTGTCCACTCTTTTATGTTAAATAGGCACCTCAGCCAATTTCTCTGATTTGAAACCTAACACACAGTCACATCATTGTGATATAAGTGCAAAACCCTGGTGGATCACACTCAGGTGCTGCGAGTTAATAGTCACCACACAGTGTTTAGTGACACAGACAGTTATGATTCAGATTGTATTCACCTATCTTAGTTACTCCTCTTGTTGCTATGACAAAATGCCTGAGGATAGCAACTAGCCAGAGGGTTCATTTTGGCTCATGGCCTGAGAGTATAGTCCACCATGGTGGGCAGGAGTGGAAGGCTGCTGGTCACATTGCTCAACTCTTTCTCCTCTTCATTCAGTCCAGGACTCAGCCAACAGTGCTGCCCACACTCAAAGTAGATCTTTCTACCCCAGGTAACTTCTCGAGAAACATCCTCATAGACATTGCAAGACGTGTGTCTCCTAGGTGATTCTAAAATCCATCAAGCTGACAATCATTCCAGTAGTACTGGACTATCCTGTCCTCTGAGCCAAAATTTCACCATCTTTAGGAGTTCTGCTGGACCTGCTCATAAAGGCTCATCACAGGTGAGCCTGGTGACTGTTTACCTTCCCTCCTAGAAGGCAAGAGCAGGAAGGGTCATGGGACCCTCGCCAGAGTATCCAGCCACAAACGCCCAGTCAGCTGTATGCGATTCTGCCCTAATTTCACATGGCCTATAGCCTTGCAGGAGGGTCTAGAGAATATAATTGGGGAAGAATGGAGGGAAGAGATTCCATCTACATAGCCTTGGGGAAGCCACCATCCCTGATGGTTACAGACCTTCCAGCTACGCTACTTTAAGGTTGCCTAAGCTCTAACTCATTACTCCTCCCCAACTGCTGTGTAGGTAAAGCCTAATAAACAAATTGGCTCTCCCCTGGGTGAATTTAGGTGTCCTTGGTTTGTCATTGGAACCTTAGAAGGAGACGTAGACATTTTTCACTCCTCCCCCAGGTAAGAAATTTTAGCAGGACTCTCCCAAAGACCTCTGTGTTACATTAAGTCTGGTCACCATGCTGAGGCAGCATTAAGAGGTTATGGAACACTTATGAGGAGGGGCCTGGTGTAAGGACATTAGGTCTCTGGCCATGTATGCCCGGAAAGGCGATATTAAGAAGCCAGCACCTTCTTTTTGATTCTAGACTGCCATGAGGGGAAGAGCTTCCTTCATCATCGTTTACTGTGCCACCACAGGCCCGAAGGCAACAGGGCCAAGTGACCATTAACTGGAATTCTAAGCCAACATCAACTTTTCCTCTTCTTGATCTGATTGTTTTATTCTGTCACAGTAACAGACCAACACATAGTTCAACTCACAGCCATCCTCAAGTAAGTTTTATGGCGGGTGGCATTTAAAACAAAGTCACCACTCTGAAATCTGGGATGAGATTATGTCACTGACCCACAATGGTCCCCTAATACCTGACACACTGGATTTTAGTGTTCCTGGTCTAATATAGCAGAGAAAGGGCAATAGCAGATAAAAAACAAATAAAAATTCCAAGCAAGCCAGAAGACTCTGGATTCCACAGTGCATACCTGAACATCTGGATTTCCAGAAAGCTGCATAGCGCAGACCTCAGGAGGCAGCATCACAATCATAGCAAACAGATTCAGCTAGTCTTTTCCACCTGGATCAAACCCGGAGGCAGAGGTCATTTTTGTCATGAAGGAAGCCCACCACACTACCTGCCTCTTAGTCCCAAGCCACACCTGAGGTTCAGAGTAGGCACTGGTCACGTGTGGACATAATGACAGATGTTTTTGCATACACTGGAGCCAGGTTATCTAATTCAAATCCTGCTCTACCATGCATAGAGTAACCATAAACAATGCCCAAATCTTCAGCTTCCTCTTTGACATTATGGGCACGGTAACAGCAACTACCTGGTGGAATTTAACAAGACACTAGGAAGAAAGCCCTTGTCACAGAATCAACACGGAACACATGAAAGTTTTCTTATCACCCTCGCCACCGCTGTGTTCTAACAACCTCACTGAACGTCACTTCTGGGCCCCCAGCAGCAAGTCTCCAGGAACTGTTCGGCCAAAGCTGCCTTCTGACTTCTACAAGTGAGGTGAAAATGGCCTCAAGGTTGTGTGTTTGGAGAAGAATTCTTTGCGTATAGTTCCCAACACCAAAATTATTCCTCAAGGGCTAGCAGGGAGCAAGCGAACTGCACAACCTTGGCATATGTGTGTGCATTCACTTTACCCTCCGTTGTCTATTTAAAATCACTCTTTATTGAAAAGTTTTATTGCAGGCCCTATGGAAAGCGGTGCACAATATCCCTTAGGCCCTGAGCAGTTTCAGACCAGTTGTGATGAAACTGCTCACACTCTGGCAACCAGCAAATCCCGTACCCCAGGCTTCCCCCACCCATCATTTCACTCTTCCTCAACAATGGCAGAGAAAGCCCTTCAGTCCCCATCCCTCCTCTCTCTTTCTCTCTGGGTCCCATCGCAGGGGCTGGAGGATGCCTATCCAGATTACAAGGGAGTCTGGCAGAAGCTGTACTACACTATGAATTATAGTAGAAGCCTGATGCTGTCAACGACAGATGGATTGGGATGCATGGCTCCTGGCTACTCATCTCCCTCGACTTCCAGCCCTGTATTCATGGGAGGAAGCCCAGCCCTCAGCTACTGACAGATAAGGCTGCTCCATCAGTGTACCAGAGGAGACTGAGCAAGGCAGGAAAGCACGGTCCAAGACAGGGTCTTTCACATGCTTCTTTGGAGACATGTTTCTCATTTAGCCCAGACTGGCCTCAAACTAGATATGTAGCCAAGAATGATCTTGAACTCTTGATTGGCCTGCCACTGCTTCCCAAGTACTGGAATTACAAGCACATGTCACCATGCCTGGTTTTGCAATGCAAGTGAGCAGACTGGGGGCTCCCTGCATCTAGGCAGGTACCCTCTCCACTGTGCTACACCCCAAGCCACGTCAACATTTTAAAAATGATATTATTGCCTTTAGCTTTCTAATAACTACAAGAAAGGAAGGAGGGAAGGAGGGAGGGAGGGAGGGAGGGAGGGAGGGAGGGAGGGAGGGAAGAAAAAGAAAGAGAGAGAGGGAAGAAGGGAGGGAGGGAGGAAGAAAGGTAGAGTGACTGCCTAACATTCACAAGTCTCTGAGTCTGATCCTCAAAATTAAAAGGTGACCATCCATCCTTGACCTTGTAGTTTCTTCTTCCTTCCAACAGAATCCAATCACCAGCCTCAGGTCAGAAAGAAAAGGCCCAGTGGCAAAGGAAAACGGCCACCGCGATCTGAAGCAACGACCAAGGGCCAGGGGCTTGTTGGCTTGCTTGTTTAAAATCGCACGGGTCAGGCATTTGTGAAATTTATACAGACTGAAAGGAGAGGACGGCCCCCCGGCCCCACGTCCACCCGGTCTGCTGTGTTATTATTCTGTTGACTCACTGCGTCATCAATCATAAAAATCAAAACTGACTCGTCAGACAAAGGCCAAGGCCTCCCAAAGACCTGTGTGGCATCTGGGATCAGAGCCCTGCTAGGGGACTGAAATCCTGAGTTTCTCCAGGGAGAGACGTCACCTGCGCTCTTCTCCGCCCACATGGCAGTGACCCACTTTCAGTGGGGGGGGGAGAGGAAAGCTGGGTTACACAACAGCCCAGATGTTTATTTCCCTCTTGATGACTGCTCAAAATAACACTCGCTGATGGAAACAAGGCTGTCCACAGACCTATGTGCTGCAGCCCGACCTGCCCACTCCACGCCAAGCTTAACCAGGTGCATAAAAGAGTCCGTTATCAGGGGCTCTGTGCCCAGGGCACAACCTAGGCAGTGCATGAACAGGCCAAGTATGTGTGTTCTATGCCCCCTTAGAGACTTATAAAGGAATTCTACAGTGTGTGCGTGTGTGTGTGTGTGTGTGTGCGTGCGTGTGTGTGTGTGTGTGTGTGTGTGTGTGTGTGTGTGTGTGTGTACAGCCAGCTGTCATATATTTGGCCCTAGGGATTGGGAGGAGGGCATGGGTACTGTGGATATTTTTTGCTAGCACCAGATATATGCAACCATTACACCTGGTGCACATGCCTGCCCTACATTGTCTGTCACTTGGTCCCCACAGCCAGTGTTGTTGAGATCAGGTATGGATCAGCCATGATCTCTGTAAATGTGGAAAGGATGAATAATCTATTCACTGGTTCACTGAAAACCTTGGTGTGGGGTGTGTGTGTGTGTGTGTGTGTGTGTGTGTGTGTGTGTGTGTATGTGTGTGCACACACATGTGTATTTTCTGTGCAATCATTCATTTGCAGAACACACAGGACACACAGTGTTAGCATTTGCACAATGTTGCAAGTACGGGATGATGGCACCCTTCACTGGGTGGGTGTACTAGAACTTCAAAATACTGGAGAGGAGCCCTGGGGAAGGGCAAGCAAGTCAACACAAGAAGTGACTGACAGGACGCCAGAACTGAGACTCAAAAAGCAGCCAGGAGCTGGCCATGAACAAGCCAGGCAGAGGTAGTCCCCAAGTATGGCAGCAAGGGTACCTGCCACTGATGAACTTCAGAGTTGCTGACAGGCTAGGGACAAGCTGAGAGTTGGGAGCTGATTAGACACAAGCAGACAGAGGCCTGAAGAGCTGGCTCAGTGGGACACTGATAGAAGAAGTCATTCAGTATCAACCTCTGGCCTCCACATGTGTGTGTGCATAGTCAGACACACACACACACACACACACACACACACACAATTTTTTAATGTAATGAGAAAAAACCAGAAGAACACTCAGGGCCAGACCAAATCAGTATCCGTACACTCCTCACATCCCAACTCAGAGGGCGGGGCATTGTGTCCAAGGCAGTGGTCAGAGCTGCACAAATATGGAAAGCCCTGAGAAGGAGGGTGCAAACCAAAGCAGACACAGAAAGAGACGAAAGAATGAGGATCCTGATTCATAGAGACCACTAGGAAGCCCTGAACCTGGACGCTACAAGCTGAGATGCCTGAAATCCAAGTGTCCATGGAGGATGGGTGGGGTGAGCGTTTGGGGGAGCACAGAGGTTCACAGATTATGGAGCAAGATCAGAGCAACAGGCGATCACATGCACATCACTGCCTTCCCAATCCAGGAGCTCCCTGCATGGTGTAGGTGGGGGAGGGAGATGTGACTGAAAACTCCAGGGGTCCAGTCGCCATGCTCTCTACAAGGCACACATATAAATGCTGCTATCCACAGCACGGCTGCAGCTGTTTGTCACCCTGCCCCAAACTTGCTCCATAGTGGCCTCAACTGCAATAGTCATCCCCACATCTCTGCCTGGCAAGTCTCCACGAGGCCCCACCATAGGAGTTGCTGAATTTCAGGTGGCCTCTACTTACCCGGTTTCCTTTGTCCTGTGCTGGAACGATATGTGTCCCCCAGCCATGGCATTTCAGATACTGATTCTCAGTGTTGCAGAGGAATGAGGCTTGTGCTGAGGTGTGTTCCACCGGTTGCTGGAGTGCACACCATCACACACATGCACAACACAAAGCAGACAAAATCCACCTGGAGATGTGAGGCAGAGAGGTACCCATGAGCAGGGAACTGGAATGTGACAAGACCAGAAGGGCTCACACAACCCCACTTCTAAATACTGAGAGGGAATTTTTCAGTGTGGGCCTTTTCTGGAACTCTTGAAGTCATCTGTTAAACTGTGAGTAGTTTTCAGTCAGTCCTGATGAGACTTCAGATACCATGGTATCTTAGTTAGGGTCTCTATTGCTGTGAAGTGACACCATGTCTATGACAATTCATATTTTAAAAAAATTAATTGGGGTGACTCGCTTCCAGTTTCAAAGATTCTGTCCATTATCATCCTGACGAGGCGTATGGTAGTGTGCAGGCAGACATGGTGCTGGAGCTGAGATTGCAAGATTCTTGCAGACAACAGGAAGTCGACTGACTGTCACACCGAGGGAAGCTTAAGCAAAAGAGATCTGAAAGCCGGACCCACAGTGACACACTTCTTCCAACAAGGCCACCCTTCAGGGACCATTTCCCTTCACACCACCACACATGGAAATCAGCCACCTTTCCAAACCAGGCCTCTCCTCTAGCAAATCACATCACCCACTTGTTCAATACCTACAGTCGAGTCCCCTCCCCTCCATCTCCGGGACCCACCACGGAGGCTACAGAACACCTACCCACTCTGCAATGGAGTCCGGTAAATGTGCTAAACTATGGGTTATTGAGAACGTGATGCTATCAGCAGCAGAGAAGTGGGAAGGTAGGGGCCCTAGCTTCCTGCCTCTCTACTCCCAGGCGCTTCATTTTGAGGGATGAAAGAAGATTCGGTCCTCCATTACTGACAGTGAACAAGACCAGGATGCTCTACCAGAGCTCCAAAGGAAACTGAGGCAAGACAAAAAGACCTGGTCCAAAACAAGGTCTCCATCTTCTGGTACACAGCAGTGTGCCTCAGATGTAGGATCTGACACCTCAGTTTCCTTGTGCATAAGATGGGGGTGCTAATTCCTGCTCACAGATTGTCAGGGAAAAGATGCAAAGTGCTCTTGGCATGGCTATGGCTCCTGCATCTTGTAATGTGACCTTCCCTGTGTCCTAGTGAGAGAAAAACATGGTAATAGGGCTCCTTCAGTTCTCTCATTCCCTGGAACCCCATTTATTTTAATTTCGTGGAAATTCTGTAGTCATCAAGGTCCTTGGCAAGACTTAAAGCATAGGTTCACACTCTCAAGATAATAGTACCTTATGGGGCCTGACCCCTTTTTAACCACCACCAACCCCCGACCAAGAACTGTTGCCGACAGACCCTGGGAAGACTCGACTTCCAGTGACTTGTCACCACAGCCTCAAGGTGGTCAGTGTCTGAAGATCTAGGCGGGGTGGGGGTGGGGGGTTGAGATGGGGGTGTCCCTTTATGAAGAGTTTTTTAATGTTGAAATCAGGAGGTCTCTGCAATAAACAGAGTGTGAGCCTCCTCACAAAGTAATGTAAACCCGATAATGCTATTTTTAAAAGGCTTTAAATAACTTTTTCAATGCAAAACAAGCCACTTAAAGCAGACTTAATACATTTTATGGGCCAGTTCTAAAGCCGAACCACTAGTGCTCCAAAAGCCACCCTGAACCAAAGGGAGCCATTTCATATGTCATCACCACTGGGCCACTTGTGCTGTGACATTAAACCAATAAGTTCCACATGGCTGGACCAAAAGGGATAGTCTCTGTATGGCTGTCTCTCTCCTGCATTTTGGAATGACAGAGGAGATTTCCCCAGTAGAATCTCCTGCGCTTCTGACTGAGCCCATTTCATGCAACCAAAATAAATCAAATTAAACTGAAAAGTCCTCATCTGAGCTTTTGGCTCCAAGTGAAGCCCAGAGCTCAACTGGACTGATGTGATTTCCCCGATAAGTTACTGTTACGGGCTTCACAATGCTGACCTCCAATCCGCACTGCAGTCAACAGCAGTTCAGCCAAGGCACAGAGCTTGATAGCCCATTCGCTGCCTTTTAATTAAAATTCCAAGTTGGTGTTTTGTTTTCAAAGGAAGGATGGCGAGGATCAAGGTCACCTAGTGCAGCCAAGCACGGCGGGGAGGGATGCCCGCCGCCACCATGGTTTACCACTCCAGCAGCTCGGAGGAGGGCAGGCCGCTGCCACAGGAAGGATCGCTAACAACTTTCAGAATGGCTTCCAGATATAAATAGCAGCAATGGCATGATATATGCTAGCAAGAACGACGGGAATAAAAGTAGGTTACCGACTGGCAGATGCCTGCCTGCCAGTGGGCAGTGGAGCATCGGGACTGGGCTCTTTCCAGCTATATTTAGCATTCGCATTAATGAACTGCTGAACAATGCCCTTTTGGAGAACCACAGAAATCAGAGGGAGAAAGGTGACTAAAATTGATGAAGCAGTCACTATGAGAAACCCCTGGGCACAATCACTGTGATAAATACCTTTCTAAGTCCCCAGCCCATCTCCACCTTATGTTTCCTGTTAACACTAAGGGTCCATTAGTGAACACTACTACCTCCCAAAGGGGAAGCCATCTGCATTTAGGAGTTAGCAGCAAGCTGGGCCCCCTCCAACCTGACAAACCATTCCTAGAATTAAAAAAGATGAAAGAGACCGCTAAGCAAGTGCCTGGGGGTTTTTAAGGTACTTTCAGTTTGTGTGTGTGTGTGTGTGTGTGTGTGTGTGTGTGTGTGTGTGTGATTTTGTTCTTTTCTATAGCAAAATTATTAAAATACAGACAAGAAGAAGTTTGAGGGTTTACTCCTTGGCAACAGTTTAAACAAATAATAGCACAAGTCTAAGGATAGCCTTGCCCTGTACAGATCCTGGTTCTGGAGTCAGAAAATAAGTATCTGGGTGTGATTTCAACTGTGGTTTTGAAAATGGAAAGGCAGGGGTCCCTCCCCCAAAAAAAGAGCAAACCAGACTGCCCGACCAGCTCTAGGGTCTCCTGACTCAGGCAGAGCAAAACGTTACCTTGGTAGGATAATTACACCAGTTGATTCTGGTTTTCTTTGGGCAGTGGATTCCACAGAGGGTAGAGTGTGTGGCATGAAGAATTCTAACTGCAGCCTGGACTCTTAGAGGCTGTGAGACCTTGGGGAAAACCCTCCAACTTCCTCAACCTCTCCTTTCATGCCCATGAGATGGTATAAGAGAGTTCATTGTGGTTCAGATGTAGTTTGAGTGTGTTTTGCCCTCCCCCACTCCAAGCTAAAGTTTGGTCTCCAATATGATGGTGATGAGGCCATCAAAGTTTTAATAGGTGAGACCTCATGGAAAGTGGCACCTGGAGCACCAAGAAGTGAACTAAGTCACAAACCAGCAGGTTACTATGAAAAAAACCTGCCTATTTCTTCCTGTTCACCTGCAGTCTCTTCTGCCCACTCTCCCAGCCCTGATGTCTTCTGCCATGAAGTCCCCATTGGAGCTCAATAGATGTCTCTTTTACATAATTAAATCCCCAGAACAGAGATACAAATGAATATCTCTTTTTTTATAAAGTACACAGCCTCAGGCATTTTGATACAACCACACAAAACACACTAACGCCCCCAACAAGAACTGATATAAAAAGAAAACAAGAAAATGCAGGTCAAAGTACTTAGGTTGGTACCTAGCATAGTGTAAGTGCTCAAGACACACTAGTTACTAAGATGACCAGAGCTGGTAAGTCTCCAAAGGGACAAACAGAAGATAAATGGAGGATCTGAGAATATTCATTTCTCCCAAAGCCTGGTAGGATGCTTGTAGGTGAGCGTGCCGGACAATGCCCGCAGTGGGGGGACCATCATCTTTCCTGTAAGGACTGAGCTAAGCATGCTGAGAGTAGGGATAGTGAATCGCCCTTGGTCCTCCCCCAGATTGAAGTAAATCCAAGCTGCTAACTGATCCCATTCCCAAAGAACAGTCTCTTTTTTCACAGCAATAATGTGGATTGCATTCATGGCACACATTTCCAAAAATAACCTGAGCTTGGGGAGATGTCACTGCGATAGACGAAGCAAAGGCCTTTCACGTGTTGAGTAACACAGAGTCACAGTAAGTTATTTTTGCCTTAAAACCTTAGTGCCTCTTAACTGAGCTGGAGCGCACTGGGAACAAGATGTAGCTGTTAAGTAGAAGAGGCTAAAAACTGATGAGAGAGGAATTTGCTGACTGAAGGTGTGATTTGTACGCGACTATGCTGAACTCCTCACTGATGGGAAACAAAGAGGAGCCTTGTCTCTAGACTAGGGTAGTGACCAGGCTGGCGTGTGAGGAGAGTAAATGGCAGAGGCTACCTCCTTAGCGTGGATACTATGCAGATCACTGAGAACCCCCTCAACCTATGTAAAAGTAAGGAGACAGTGAGCCCTGATCCAAGGGCTTCGAGGGAAATAAGAAGGAAACAGCCTTCTCTTACCTATGCAGAGTAGGGGGTTTACCGCAAGGCCTGCCACAGGCTAGCCCAACTTTCCCCTGTGTCCCCTGCCACAGGCTAGCCCAGCTGTCCCCTGTGTCCCCTGCCACAGGCTAGCCCATCTGTCCCCCTGTGTCCCCTTCCACAAGCTAGCCTAGCTGTCCCCTGTGTCCCCTGCCACAGGCTAGCCCAGCTGTCCCCTGTGTCTCCTGCCACAGGCTAGCCCAGCTGTTCCCTGTGTCCCCTGCCACAAGCTAGCCTAGCTGTCCCCTGTGTCCCCTGCCACAGGCTAGCCCAGCTGTCCTCTGTGTCCCAGTGTCTTCATCCAGATGAACTCAGGTTTCTGGAAACATCAAAGAAGGGTTTCCATTTGACTCCTGACAGTTTGGAAGATTGTCTTCTTTCAGAGGTTAGTGGCCTTGAGTCAGGGGTTTCCCCCCTTCTTTTTTGCAGCCACTTCCCGCTTACTGCTTTCCACAGTAGAATCCTTTGCTTTTTATTTTCTGTTTGTTTGCTTGCTTCCGTGATACAATTGTGTTCTGGGTTTCCCCACCTCTCTGATGCTTTCCCTCCAAGTCTACATTATACACACAATGTGTCCTTCTAAGAAAGGACCATGTCACCCTCCAGCATTTCTGGACCTCTTCTCTTTCTAAAATTATCTCCCCATCCCCACCAAAAGTCTCATTCTTTTCTTTGTCTTCAATTCTCCATTCCTGAACTCATGGCCCAGAAGTCCATAACTCCATCGATCATTTCCAATCCTAGAACAGCAGGTAGAACTTTCAAACCCAGGTAGGCAAGGCAAGAGCCACAAGGGGGGTGAGAGGCGGTGGGAACATCACTCACAACCCCACACTATGACTATCCACGTAAGAATGGGCGCCCAGGAATTCCTAAATTTCATCTTTCACAAAAGAAGCCAAAAGTGCAGCTTTCTGACAGTCCTCTGCATCCTTCCTTTCTCATCTGAGTCTGACAGGAAAGCTCTCCACAAAAGAAGGGGAGAGTGAAGACGGCCCTGCCGTTAGCGCGATGGTGACCTCACAATACACACATTCATAAACAAATCTACTGAGTGGGCTTGAGAGGTGGACTCTTCGGATGGCCAACGGCATTTGGAAATGTGTCATGATGGGGACTCCAGATGTGCCCAAGGCTAAACAAAGCCCTCTGGGCCAAAGGATGAGAGAATGGTTCACCCTGAATCCAAGCAGGGTCTTCCAGGGAATGTAACTGAGACGACCGTGTTCTGTATTTGCTTATCTATGTACCCATTGCCACTGAAAACGCCCCTCAGCGCAGATGGAGCTGTTGATATTGTGCTGGTTCCGTTTCCGTTGCTCTGATAAAAATGCCCTGACAAATGCGACTTAAAGGAGACAGGCTTTATCTGGGCTTCCTTCTAGGGGGACACAGGCCATCACGGCGGGGAAGGCAAGAGAGCAGGATAGATCTGATATGGGCATTATTCATTAATCCTAACCATATTACAGTCTCTCCTTCTGTGGTAATAGGGCCTCCAGTGATTTGATGAAAACATGGACATTTAAATACAAAATTCATTTCCTGAATCTTTTGAAGTGAGGTATATATAAGTGAGGTGACTAAATTCCACTCAATCCAGTTGACACAGGTTTTATGCGATAAATTCCACAAATCTTCCATGAGAGTCATGCCATATACACCCTTGCTTTTCTCTATTTTTGTCCATAATTTTTTCTTTGTTGGAATATTTTTAGACAGATAGAATTCACAATGCAGCTTAGGCTGGCCTCAAACTTGCAGACATTCTCTTGCCTTTGCTACCCAAGTGCTGAGATTATAGGCATGAGTCACCATATGCTCTTTTCTTTGTCCCTTCTCCACCTTAGTAGCTAGAGACTTCAGCTGCATTGGTCATGGTTCTCCTGATGGAAAAGAAACAAAGACTTCATATATAGATAGACATGGTTTATTATAAGAATTGTCTCACAGGATTATGGGAGCCAAAAAGCCCCTTAACATGCTTTCTGTAAGATGGAGACCAGGAAATTTGTTGATATAATTTGACTGAAGTCTGAAGAGCTGAAAACCAAGAAAGCTAATGATCTGCATCCCACCCCAAGTCTACAGCATTGAGTGGAAAGCCAGGAGCTTGGTATAAGACCTGAGAATCTGATGTTTAAAAGCATATAGATAGAGAAGTTTTAATTTAAAAAGACAAAGAGAATTCTTCCTCTCTCTGCCTTTTTGTTCTATCCAGGCCCTTTGCAGACTGGATGATAGACACATACATGAGTGAGAGCAGATCTTGATCCAGTCCACTGACTCAAATTTAATCCCATTGAGAGTCACCTCACAGACCCACTGAGAAATCATTTTATCAGCTCAATGGGATCTCTTGACCCAATCAAGTTGATGGTTAAACTTCACCATCGCAATGATGCTTTGCAGTCTTGAACCATCAACTGAAGGCCCACACTGGAATAACAAAGTTGAAGGAACCCAGATCCATGACGATTCTATTCCAGCCCTGGACCTACTGAGCGTGACAAATTTACATCTTAAGTCCCGGTTGCTTTGCATTTTCTTCCACTTAGCTCCACCTTAACCCCACCATCAACCCCATTCTCTAAATCTATCTGTTTCCAGGTCCTAACTATGTCTTATTCATCACACAAGCTACACGGTGACCTCCAAGATTGCTCTGCTTCCCTGCCTTTCTGTTCTCCTGCTAAACCTAGATGTTTTCTCACACTGAAATTGTAACCCTCTTTCGAGACCCATCTCCAGTTTCATATTTCAGTTCCATGAGATCTTACTCCAACACCACTTACCATATAGGAGATCGTTCTTCTCCACACTTCCTTCTACCCTCCCTCCTCCCCTAGCATTTTGTCGGTTCTTCTCATAGGTCCTTGTATGGTCTCTCTCAGCACAGGTCCATATGCACATACAGCAGCCTATGTCTCAACATCATCAGCCCTGTGACTCTCAAACTCAATGGGTCTGTGATAGAATTTGAAGTAGGAAAAATCACCTACAGAAAACAAGTGGCCGAGGCTTGTACACAAAGGACACCCCCTAGGTCTTGAGATATCTCAGGAACAAGGCAAGCATTGTGTGCAGGATTCAGGTACACCTGCAAGCTGGGGTGTGATGCACTAGCTCCTCCATGTCACTGTTTCAATCTGTGTCATTCTCAGATCCTAAGAATCAAGCCATCACATCAGCACTCCACACCTTGCCCATGGCTTTCCCCTGCCTCACTTTTGCCCAGCCAACCCCTAACAAGAACAGCCTTGGCATAGCCTATTTGACCAATGGGTCAGTTGACCTGCATATTCATCACTTGCATATTTCACAGCTCTTGACTTGGACACAACCTCTGTAGTGCCCTAGGATCCATACCTCTTTGCAGCTTTCTCTCTTGGAACCTTCACTGCATGACAGTAAGAATAGCTGAACATACAGGATTATGTGACATATGGCCCTGTCGGATGCAGGCCACACAGTGAGATTATCCAGGACTTGTCTTGGTACCCATGAGCTGCTTATCTGAGAGCTTCCATTACCTCTTCTTCCCTGTGACCTCTGGGATGATATCTGAATAGAAATAGGAAAGAAAGGCACTGGGAAAAGAAGATGGACCATCTCTGGGTCCCAGACCATGTGGATTGAGCCTGCCATGATGTCAGATTATCACTTTTGAGTGTCTGCCCAAGTGACATACGTTCTCCTACAAACCATGGCTCTTTAGCAGCCTGGGCTGGATGTATGCTCCACCCCTGCACACAGAGGCTTCTCATATGACCTCCATCTCCCCACCGTACATCCAGAACATCCCAAACCCAGCTCAGTGCTGAGGATGACAGTGGGTGGGAGGAGGAGGGAGGGTCGTGCATGGAGGGAGCAAAGGGCAGGCATGGGATTCTGGGGATTAAAACCCAAGACTCCTCCGAAGCATCCCAGGCCAGGCCATCTAGTCTACCCTCTCTCTTCTAGAAGCCTCTAATCTCAGCCATTGATGTTGCTGTCACCAGAGACACAGAAAACATTCTTCTAGGCACCTCCAAAAAGCCAATTCAGACAAAGACCTTGGCTTGGACCTTAGGCTTGTTTTCCATCCAGAGCCTTGCTTTTGCTATTTTTATTTCTATTTTTCTTCTTTGTTAATGCCACTTTGGAAAAAGTACTATTATTGTTATTGTTGTTGTTATTGTTGTTGTTGAGTGTTACTTCTTGTTTTTAGTGAGAGCAAGATGTGACTATTTAGACATCCTTCTAATGCTTAGATTCGGGCTCAGGACATCTTTTCTACAAAGGTCCAGATAGTAAACATACTTCAGCTTTGCAGGCCATTCAGTCTCTGTCATCACTACTCTCCTGCCCCACAGCAAAAGCAACAGTAAGAAGGAGAAATGTAAGCTAACAAGCATGGGTATGTACTAATAAAACTTTATTTACAAAAACACATAACCACAGATTAAGCCCATCAGCTATAGCTTGCCAATCCCTGACTTAAATCCAGAATCAACCCAGATATGGAGTGAATCTAAGGAAACATCCAGAAAGAACAGTGAGGAAATCTATATTGCTGTTCTTTCAGCCTGGCACCTGTTTTTATTCTAACCTTCCAGTTCCAGAAGTTAAAATCATAGGAACATTTGCTCACCTTTGAGGCTTATAATGAACATAACTTTTGGTTCTTGACAATCAGAAACTCTACCTATCAGACCAGGAACTAGACCATTTCTTTTTCATGCATCTCCATGCTGATCCAAAGCATACGCTGGGGTTCATCTCTGCCTACTACTACTACCCATGGCCCATGGAGATTTATGTCCACACAGAGGAATGATGGGATGAAATAACACAGCAACACAAGTCTAACTCTGGTGTCATAGAGAGTGGCATGGAGAAGGTGACATGAGAACAGGATATTTGTCAGAGAAAGGAGAAAGGTGGTTGTATTCATTAGTTTTCTCATCACTGTAACTGAACACTTGTCAAGAAACAACTTAAGGAAAGACAGGCTTGCGTGGGGTCACAGTTCAGGATAGCCAAGAGCCTAGGGAGGCTTGGTGCTGGGTTCGGCTCCTGTTCATGATGGTGGAAGGCTGCCACATCACACCTCGGTGAGCCGGGAAGCAGAGAGATGGACTGCTGGATCTCATCTGATGTGTCCTTTTTCAGTCAAACGGGACCCAACCCTGTGGGGGTGTGCCACCCACTTTAAGGGCAGGGCTTCCCTTCTTAGTTAATCCACCCTGGAAAAGTTCTCACAGACTTACCCAAAATAGTGCCTCCATAATGGCCTGGGTGTTTGTTACTCTAAACAAGTTGACTATAGAAATTAATCATCACAATGGTGCCTACCAGGGAGAGTAAAGAAAAGGAATACAATTAAACATTAATTTTGGAAAGTTATTTAACTTCAGTGTGAAAAGACAGAAGAAGGCGGGACCTAGCGAGGGCACAAAACATGACTGTCACAGGAGCCAAGGCAGATGAGAACGACAGCTCTGGAGCTGGCAGAAGCAGCTGTGTAAGGAACTTATCCCCATCCCATACCTGGGCAGCTTCTACTGTAATATATAAAGAGCTGACGGACATCTGAAAAGGGGCAGTAGTAGAGAGGGTAGGAGATGGTTAGAATTAAGAGTCAATTAGCCACAGAGTTAAGACGTAGTCAAGTCTGCATTAGGTAGCTACGGGGCCAGAATTGAGTCTTGTCAGTACTTAACTTCCTGTTTTAAAACATGAATCAAAGAATCTCAAAATCAGCCGGGTGGTGGTGGTGCATGCCCTTAATCCCAGCACTCGGGAAACAGAGACAGGACAGGCTCCAAAGCTACAGAGAAACCTTGTCTCAAAAAAAAAAAAAAAAAAAAAACAACTCAAAATCTGTTCTAATCCACCAACTCAAAAACATACTAATTTTTACATTCAAGCTTTTTAGTTATTTATTTTATATGTGTATGGGTGGTGCCTGCATGTATTTTTTTATTCCATGTGCATGTTTGGTTCCTTTAGAAGTCAAAAAGGGGCTTATCAGATCTCACAGAACTGGAGTTTTTGATGGTTGCAAATTACGAAGTGAGGATTGGAAACTGAACCCAGGTCTTCTTTAAAAACAGCAAGCGACTTAACTGCTGAGCCATCTCCCCAGCTCTTATTTTCTACATTTCAATATCTAAATTAGCAGACATCCTGCAAACATTTTCGTGTGTCTTAGTTAATTGACTAGATGTTCCATCTACCTTTTATTGAAAGCACAGTAAATTATCTTCCAATTAGTAGCATCTTGGACCTTATGGAACACAGTAGTGTATTGAAAATCCAGTAGAAAAATCAAATGATTTGTGCTCCTCTAGAGTTCTCTAAACCATTGTCCAGGGCTTGCTTGTCAATTAGAAAAACTTTAAAGTATTTAAGAAAACTTAAAGAGATCTGGAATGTTTTCTAGAAGAAAAGATAACCACACACTCGTAGGAACTCAACACAACATAGTTTCTGCAAAGACTGAGGAATGATGGGTAATTAACTTGGTGGTGGTCAGGCAGTGATGTGCAAGAACACACAAAAAAGAATAAAATGTTGGTGCACACATTTAAAATCCCATCACTTGAGATTCTGGGATGGGGGAATCACAAGTTTCAGGGCAGCCTGGGCTATATAGTGAACCCCAACTCAGCTGGGACTATGTCACCAGACTGTCTTGAGAAAGAGATTGAAGTCATTTCTGCAACAATTGAGAGGGCATTTCTTAAAAAGAAAGGGCAAGAAATGCATTAAGAAGCAGTATCACTAGTCCTGGGGGATTTAGTTAGGGAAGTTAGCAAGCAGGTTAATTCAATAAACAAATTAACTATTTTTAAAAACAACTTGTGACTCATTATCAGCCTTGAGTTCATTCAAACAGGTCTTTTGTTTTTGTTCAAACTGGACCATGTGAGTATCTAATAAACAGAATGTCATGTGAGCCCATTAATTGCCTAACTCTGGGAAAGGGCTAAAATCTTTAAAGGTACCTAAGGATAAGAAACTAAGGTGCAAGGTGCCCTGTTTTCCTGTTTCCTGGTCACAAATCTAAATGAATGAAACTAAGTCCTGATAGGAGCCTGCCATAGCTTGGACAGACGTTCCCCTTTCATGACTGATGCATGTGACAGGTGTCCTCCTGAGGTCCATGTGCTGAGTCTTAGCACATGAGGCCTATTGAGAAGAAGTCAGGTCACTGGGTATGTGCTCTTGAGGGAACTCTAGGACCATAGCCCTTCTTCTGTCTCTTTGCTTCCTGGCCACCACAGATAAGTAACTTGACTCTACCACATCTTCATGCCATAGTGTGATGCCTTACCACAAAAATGGTGATCAACCAACCATGGCCTGATCCCCTGAAACCTGATCCAAAACCAACCTTTCCCTCCTATAAGTTGATTACCTCAGATATTTTGTCATGGTGACAGAAAAATGACTGATACATAATCCCTCACTTTAGCCTTATCTTTGTCAACTTTATCACATACCATACCAATTCTTCTCACATGGCTGTTATGCTCCAGTATCCCTAATGTCTCCTGACTGCCTCCCAGTGCTATTAGTAAAACACTTCCTCCTGACTTGGAAGATCTCTGATCTAAGATTGAGATGGATGGACAAATGGATGGATGGATGGATGGATGGATGGATGGATGGATGGATGGATGGATGGGTGGGTGGATGGTGGATGGGTAGATTGGTAGATGGGTGGGTATGTGGATGGATACGTGGATGGATGAATGTATATATATCTTTCTTACCATTCTCATCTTTGGATATGGTCTTAGAAACTTATCTCAGTCCAAGCTGAGATATGTTTTTTCCCCTTCCTTTTCATCAAGGTCACACCATTGCATCTTCTTCACCCACTGCCATCCATAGGCCTGTCATACCCTACAACACTCAGAGCTCCATGCAACAAAAACTTTTATGATTCCCACCCCCATCCTGGGCACTGTGTATACAGCTGTCCCAAGACTCACATTATGTATATGTGTTCATGTTCTACACAGCCAGATCCTTTGACCAAACTATACAAGGGTGGACTCCCAACCCAGGTCAGCAGTCACCAGGCCAGCCAACTCCTAATGAGTTGCTAGGCTCAAAAGCCTGTTTGAGTGAAAGCAGTGAAACAGGACCAGTGGGGTCTTTTTTGTCTTGAACATCTGTGCAAAAGACATAGAAAGGATCCTCACAGGTGAGAGTCATATTACATAGATAGGGGTGCCTACAAAGAAGGACCCTGGGCTCCTGCTGCTACCAGCCCACAAGATTATTCTGACAGTAAAGCCCTTTGGCCCTAGTGCTCCTTCAGTCTGCTTTCTTATACAACCCATGACCACCTGTCTGGAAATGGCACTACTCACATGGGCTGGATCCTTGCAAAATCAATCAACAAGCAAGAAAATACCTACAGGTCAATCTGATGGAGATATTTTCTCCATTGGAGTTCTTTCTTCTCAGGTGATCCTGGCTCTGATCAAGTCAACAAAATAAAAACAACCAGCATGCCATGGGAAGCTGGAAATGTGCTAAATCTATAGAGGTGTAAGAAATATTTTTCTGGGGCTGGAGAGATGGGTCAGTGGTTAAGAGCACTGGCTGCCCTTCCAGAGGTCATGAGTTCGATTCCCAGCAACCATATGGTGGCTCACAACCATCTGTACTGAGATCTGGCGCCCTCTTCTGGCGTGTGGGCATACATGGAGGCAGAATGTTGTATACTAAATAAATAAATCTTTAAAAAAAAGAAATATTTTTCTGATACATCAATTTATTGGATATTGGGACTTAGCTTTGTTTTTCATATTGTATCCTTAAGAAAATGGTTTGATAACAGAGCCAAGAATGGGGCAATTTTAGAAATGATACAGTCTTTACAGATTTATAATGAACAGCTAGCTGGAAAAATTAATATCATTGGAAAGGATAATATTAATTTGACAGACAAAATTCAATACATGTCAAAGAGTACAGAGAAATTATCTAAAAAAAACTCATACTGTTGAATTTGATAATCAAAATCTGTTAAAAAGTTATAATAGTTTAGCAGAAGAGTATCTCTCCAGGATAGCAATCTGCAAGCTATCCAAATAGTGTCCAAGGATGAGATGTTATCTTTAAAGGAAAAACTTCATACCTTGGAATCACATGTGCAGAATGAGAACCAGAGGCTAGGAGCCTCAATAAAATCACTAGAAATATATACAAACTAAGAGATTCAGGCTTTACAAAAGACCGTAGTAAAAAGATTTGAAACAATTGAGGAAATTATCAGAACTGATGAGCAGGGAGAGAAGGTACAAGGACAGGATTTAACATCACCAGAATGTGCCAGAGCAATAGCTGACTTACCCAGGGTTTTAGCTTTCTACCCTGTAATCACCTCTGAAAAAGCATCAAGTTCTAAATTCCCAAAAGGATCCAAAGAATGTTGATGGATACCTGTATGTATGAATGATCTAAAAGAAATTAAGAAAGCAGTGGTATCTTGTGAATTGTATTCACCATTTGTTAAGGAGATGGTAAAGATGTGGGCTTCTGGCAATAAGGCTACACCACACAATTGACTTCAATTAGTTTCAGAAGTCCTGGAAGACAGGTTGCAACTACTGTGGAAATGCTTTTGGTGAGAAAAGGCAAAATTTTTAAAACAACAGGGAAAAGCAAAAGGACTTGAGGCTTCTCAAGATCAAATTCTTAGTGAGGGCACTTATGCTGACCCACAGGATCAAAATCTTTACAATGAGCACATCTTGTCCCTATGCCACACAGCAGTCTTAAATGCTTGGGACAGGATTCAAGAACTAGGAAAATTAATTGAATCATATATCAGGGTTAAACAGGGCCAGAGACAACACATTAGTGACTTTTTACAAAGGTTAACTAAGGCTATACAAATAGGAGTAACTGACCCAGAACCTAGATAAGTACTTATTGAATCTCTGACTTTTGAAAATTCCAATTTAGAATGCGAGAAGATACTTGAGCCTTTAAAGGTTAGATCACCACCAATGGATGAATAGATCCTGCATACAATGAACATTGAGACATTTGACTATAATACTGAGTCTTGGGTAGGAGAAGCAATTTCCAAAGGTATGAGGAGACATCAAAATGCCAACTGTCTTAATTATGGTATAATAGGACATCTGAGAAGGGACTGTAAACAAGGAATTCCTAGAAATAATGTCTCCTCAGGGAATGGCAAAAACAGAAGGTCTCAATCTTCTGGATTATGTAGAAAATGTGGCAAAGGCTGACATTGGACCAATGAATGTAGATCAACAAAAGATAGACAGGTAACCTGATACCACTGAGAAACTCCTTGGGGGGAACCTCTCACAGGCCCCCAAGTCAAACATGATTCAGTCATTCCCAGTCACTGTGGAGGATGTATCTCATTTAAAAATCCACTGCCTGCTGTAAAAAAACTATACTGCTCTGGATGATGGAATAATTCTGGAGGATGAATCAAAAACTCCAATAGGAAATAGGAAATGTATATTTTGACAGACTTCTATAATGATCAAAGACCAAAGCTAAGAGTGCATATAAACAACATTGTCACTGAGGGATTACTAGACAGAGGTGCAAATGTGACTATCACTACTCCAGAATCTTGGCATCCAAATTGGCCTCTTCAAGAGGCAAATGTTCAATTCCTAAAAATTGGACCCCTATCTCAAGTGAAACAAAGCACAAGATGGGTTGAATGCATAAGGCCAGAAGGACAGAGAGGAAGACTGAGGTCATATGTTAATATCACAGTGAATTTATGGGGTTGTGACCTGCTACAGCAATGGAATACCCAGATTAAAATTCCTGCAGTACCAGAAACTCATGGTTATGGGAAGGATATTATGAGGAATTATACACAAACGTCACCAGCCATTCAGGCTATACAAGAACACAAAGCAACTAGCAAACCTTTAGAGGTACCAATGGCCCTACCTTTAAAAGAAACCAATATGGGTTAAACAATGGCTTTTAACAGAAGAAAAACTGTAGACTGCGCCTTAAGCAGCTTCTTGCTCTGTTTGCTGGTGACAAGCAGTTGCAGCTCTTTAAGAGGTTTCCTGACTCAGTTTTAATGGCAAGAACTGCATGGTTTCCTTAAGGAAAGGCTTCCTGGTTTGTGCTAGTTACAGGAACATCTCTGGCTCTTTTGGGGGGCTGATACCTGCCACCCACTCCAAGTCCACCTGGGGTCAGGAGGAAAGTAGCTGAGACCATGCCTGGGGTTCAGCACTCCCTGCTTGAGCAGATGGTAGGATTGAGTCTGTTAGGCATGCACAGGCAGTAGAGCATGGCAGATTCCCACCACCATACACAGACATATTTCCAGGCCATGTAGTACACTGCATGGTAAATTAAGCTTTTACTCAGATAAAAAGGGCTTATGTGCTGCATGCCCAAAGTTGAGGTGGTGAGGATGGCTCCCACCAAGCAGTACCAGAGCAGCCAGTGAACTACCTCCACCATATTGAAAGCCTGAGAGAGGTGGAGCTAGCATCCAAAACCACTGAGACAAAGCTGCTCACCATTTTAAAAGCACTCTTGGTCAGAACATTATTACAGATATGCAATAAAGACAAATTCAGATGTAAAAGACCTCTAAATGGGTCACAGTGTTGAATAAATGTGTGTAGGCTTGGGGGAGATAATAAATAGTTTTTTTAAGTAAATGTTTTGAAAAAATAAAACAAAGTCTTTTGAAAGAAACAGAGTACAGATAGTCATAGATTAAAGGAATAAAAAGAAAAATAAGCCATGTAAAGATGGAAAATACACATAGAGTCTGGATTATGTATATTATTGTGTTTTCTTTGAATTTTGAATATCAAAGAGAGATATTTGATTCTGGGAGCTGCTAAGCCAACATGTATATTTTAAAGGTATCTTGACTTCAAGATGTGAACCTGTGGATTTCTTCCAGACTAATGTACTTTGATGGACCAAGATCCCCTGAAAAAAAAATATGGTGGTGATGGTGGCAAAGGTGGTAATAGTGGTAGACATGGTGATGGTGGCAATAATGGTAGTAATGATAATGGGAGCAACAGAAGTAGTAATGGCAATGGTAGTGATAGGGCTGATGGCATCAAAAGGTCCTCTCAGTACATAGCAGGTAACTTAGGAATGCTTACTGACACATGAGTTGTTTGGAAGAAGGAAAATAAGAGGTAGATAAACATTAGAGTAAATCTGAGACCAGTGAGATGACTCAATGGGTTAAAAGCACTTGGGCCAAGCCTCATGAACTGAGTTCAACCAAGTGACCTACATAGTGAAACAAGAGAACTGACTCCCACAAGTTGCTCTCCAACCTGCACACATGTGCCATGGCATGTACACACATAGGTAGGTAGGTAGGTAGGTAGGTAGGTAGGTAGACAGACAGATAGATGGGTGGGCTTTTTAAGTTTAAGAAGCTAGGAAAGTTTCTCAGCAGTAAAGAGCATTTATTGCTCTTGCAGAGGACCTGGGTTCAGTTTCCAACACCCACATCAGGCAGCTAGCAACCACCTGCCACTTCTGGTCAATGAGATCTGGTCTCTGTCAGTACCTGCATGCATGTTGTACACATAAACACAATCATCAAGGTAACAAAGTTGACTTACTCTGTCTAAACATTCATATTTTAAAAAGGAGGACACACACAGTAAGGTGTCACAGAGTGGTTCTGTTGCCAGAGTTGACAAGAGTCCATTAAATCCCACCAGCAGTATCCTGGAACATTCAAGTCCTCAGGTTTAAAATATTTGGATCCTGTCTCTGTTCAGCAGGAGTCTGTCTGTCTGAGCTTTGCATTCTTATTCTAGTCTTAATAAATTCTGGCAGGTAGTAGCATTCAGGAATGGAGAAATGCTAACACTAACTGAGCATCATCTACCACACCCCGGCACTTCACTCTCACCCTTAGATTTAAGGTCAAGTGGTCCTCTGACGAGTGCATCATCTCAGGATGTAGAAACAAGGCTCAGAATCTGAGCTAACACTAAAATCAAACGTTATCCCAATGGCATGTGCCACCCAAGCCTCAGTGATGCATAGGTTTACAACCAAGATAGCCTAGATTCGAACACTGCTATGCTACCTCTAGTTTCTTGCTTAATGCCTCTGGCCTAACTCATCTCAGTCTGGAGTAGAACAATTTACAGGAATGTCTCAGCACAGAGTCCCGTGCAATCAGCCCTTGACACACAGTGACAATTACTGATTATACTATTCATTATAGTTTAGCTCTTGGCTTCCCAAAGGCCATGTATTGTGTTGAAGGCTTGATTGCTAGCCTGTCACATTATTAGACAGTAGTGGGATCTTAGTAGAAAGGAACCTAAATGAAAGAAGTTGGGCTACTGGGGGCATGGTTTGGAGGGGACATCAGGACTCCAGTTTGTTCTCTTCCTCTCTCTCTCTTTCCCCTCTTCCTCCTTACCCACCACCATGAACTAAGCCACACTCACTGCCACACACTCGCACCATGATGCTCTGTGTCACAGTAATCCCAAAGGTAGTGGAACCAATCAATCATGGACTTAAACATCTTAAACTGTGAGCCAAAACCTTTCTTCTCTTTAAATTGGTTGCCTCTGATATCTGTTGTAGTAAGAGAAAGCTGAATCACTGAATAGATTTCTTCTGTTGGTATCTGTTCATAACTTTTCTCCCTGCCGGGCAGTGGTAACACACACCTTTAATCCCAGCACTCAGGAGGCAGAGGCAGGCGGATCTCTTTGAGTTCAAGGCCAGCCTGGTCTACAAGAGCTAGTTCCAGGACAGGTTCCAAAGACGCAGAGAAACTGTCTCAAAAAAAAAAGTTTTCTCCCTTCTCATTCTTGATGCTAAATGCTGACTCAAAGCTAAAAAGAAAAGAAAAAGGCAGGAAAGTCCACTGTAAAAAATACTATGCCCCTTTCTCCCCATGGAGCAAGCGCCCAGGCTGTGTGGAAGAGCTGGCATGGTAACTGTGAGAAGAAAGCTAGATATGGGTAGTAAAGCTGATACAGCAGCAGCAGGTCAGCTAATGTCGTTCTGGGCTTTGTTCCCAGTAGCTCCATCAGCAGAGTACAGAGGTGAGTCTCATTTCAACAGCCTCTCACAAACAACCCCTGGAAAATTACATTAAAATTCTGGGCACTTCAATACCATAAAGATGCAGCAAAGGCTAAAGGGAGTTCAGAAACGAGTGATAAAAATGGCAAGAGACTGGGAAACGTGATTAAATAACTAGCTGCATGCAGCATGCCTGGGTGGGAACTGTTGAAAAGCTGCAAGAGAATCCTAGCAGCCTATTTATGACAGGTATATAAACAGTCAGGAAGACACAAGCAAGAGATGGGGGGGAGATAGGAATGGACAGGCGAAGTCATGTCATAGGGCTTTCCACCTACGACACTAAGACTCAGAAATTAAAGACACTAGGAAGCAATCTTCTTACTCAGCAAGATGATCCCTTTTCTAAACCACATGCATTTCTATCTAGTCTCTACATATCTCCCCCCAACTTCTAGAAGCCTTTATTGCTTATCCTTCTGACCCAGGTTCCAAGCATGGGTGAGTGGAAATGCATTCATTTCTTGCTGCTGACTCCAGCCCAATGTAGTCCAAGCAGAGGCATGGGTCTGTGAATGTGAGCTGAAAGAGGACCTGTGTGAATGGCCCACTTTCAAAGAAACAGAGTGAAATTGGGAACTATTGTAAAGAATGGTGTGTTGCATTGAGCAGTAATTTTTTTAAGGATTATTCTCATTTTATTCCTGTGGGGAGGGGCTGTGTACCTGTGAGTGCAGTGCTTATGGAAAACAGAAGAGGGTGGTGGATCTCCTGTAGCTGGAGTTAACAGGAGCTTGTAAGCTGCCCGACCCTGGGAATCGAACTTATGTCCTCTAAACCACTTAGTGGCTCTCTTAACCACTAAGATACCTCCCTTGATTTTGATTGTGTGTGTGTACCTATATGTCTGTCTGTCTTGACTGTGTGTGTGTGTGTATGTGTGTGTGTGCCTGTGTGTCTATATGTCTGTCTGTATTGATTGTGTGTGTGTTGTGGTATGTGGTGTCTGCAAGCGTGCGTATAGAAATCTGTCTTCATCCGCACTAGCAAAGCTCCACCAAACACGGATTTCTATGAGGCTGATAAAGATGTAAACTCAGGTCCTCACACTTGTGTAGGAGGCGTTTTACCCACTGAGTCATCTCTCCAGCCCTGTACGGATTATCTTACGGCACCAAAGATCTAGCAGAAACATTGTTATAGATTATGACACAGAACTGGAGGTTAGAAGGGCCACTATGTGGGACTCGTAGTTTGATGAGATACTATCCAATTTATGGTTGTGTCTACACGTTGCCCAGATTATAGCACACTAACATATTTCTATAATTTCCATTCTGCCATGAGATGTGTGCAGCACTTAGTGGATACACACACACTCACACCACACACACACTAGCGAGTCTTTTCTTTAAAAGGAGTTCTACTAGCCAGGACATGGTGGCACACACTTTTAATCCCAGCACTCGGGAGGCAGAAGCAGGTGGATCTTGGTGAATTCAAAGCCAGCCTGGTCTACAAGAGCTAGTTCCAGGACAGCCAGGGCTGTTACTCAGGGAAACCCTGTCTCAAAAAAAAAACATAAATAAATAAATAAATAAACAAACTAACTAACTAAAAGGAGTCCTACCACCTGTGGCCATGTGGATGATCCTGGGATTCATGATGCTAAACGAAATGACAGAGAAAGACAGCTGTGGCCTGGTTTCAGTGGTAAACAGAAGACACATCAGAGAAAGCTTGGGGAAACACTGGCGTGTCAGCAGGTGCAGGGAAGAAGGGAACTGTGACTGAAGAAGATATACACACTGTGGCCACCGAGGAGGCCATATTAGAATTTGTTCTGCAAGCCAAGGGGGCCATAACATTTCTAAAAACAGGCCAGGTCATCTGGTGGCATAACCCCAACTACTCTGGAGGTCAAGGCAGGAAATTTTCATGTTCAAGGTCTGCTTGGGCTCCAGAAAGAGTTCATTCTGGAGCCAGTTTGGAAATTTAGTGAGATTCTGTTTCAAAATAGAAAGCAAAAAGAGTGCTGGGTATAAGCTGGAGACAGGGCACTCACTAAACATGTGCAAGGCACTGGGTTCCATCTCAGTACCACAAAAAAAAAGAAAATTAAATTAAAAAGTTCCTAAAGCCGATTATGCAACACAGGCCTGCTGAAGCTGAACCAAAGATGCCCAATTAAAAGAAAAAAAATCCAAAACTGCAAAAGCTGATGGCTAATGCATTTGCAAGAAAGTCAGACTCAATCTGAATCTAGGGCTTATGCAGAACTCAGATGTGTTGATCAGAAGGGTGAGTAGATTGTCTTTATCTACTCGCTGTGCTCAATCTTCTGAGCAGAAACAGGCATGCGACAAAACGTGAGAGTGTTACCCCACTGGCGACATCCTCTGAGGTACAGTATGCCTGCCATGTCACCCTAAACACAGCAGCCCCCTTGCAGCTCTGAACTGCCCTGGTGACTCTGGGAAGGATGACTAGGGGACTGTGGCCTGAGATTGAGAGGGTAGTACTAATAAGAAGAGGGCTCTACACTGTGGTGTGGCAGGGGGAATAGAAAAGAATAGTTCAAAAATAATCTGGGAACAAATTAGTACAATTCAGTAACTAGGAGGGAGCTGGAGGGATGGAGGGACAAGGACTTGATATTGTTCTCTTGAGTCCTGGGATGGATGGTGCTGCTACCATTGGAATGGCAATCCCACAGAGTGGAGTAAGTTCAGAGACTGGCGTATCAGCTGAACCCCAAGTGTGCCAGTTGGAAGCATCAGGGCAACTTCTAGAGCAAGCTATCCACCAGAGACTGTAAGTCACACAGTAGCTCCCAGGATGCACTTGGCAAGAACAGTGATAATTAAAATGTCATAGATAGATCTTGGGCCAAAGAAGAAGGAGGGGTGGAAGAGAGTGTAATCCAGAATGCCTTTCCACTGGGCAAGAAGAGAAACAGGAAACCCACCCAAACTGTCCAGCAGGTCCCTAGACAAAGTCTGCCATGCCCTGAGACAAGTGACAGAAAACAAGAGGCTATTGCTCACCTGATGTGCTGGCTGGGTTTTCTGTCCACTTGACACAAGCTAGAGTCATCTGCGAAGAGGGAACTCCATTGAGAAAATGCTTCCATCAGACGGACCCTCAGCTAAGCCTATGGGGACATCTTAACTGAAGAGGGATGTGGAAGAACACGGTCCACTATGGGTACCATCTTTGGGTAAGTCTTGGGGCACATACGAAAGCAATTTCAATGAGTAGCATTCCTTCACAGCCTCTACTGCAGTTCATTCCTTAAGTTCCTGCCCTGTCTTCCCTGACAGTAGACATCTGCAAGCCAAATAAGCCCTTTCCGTCCCAAGTTGGTTTTGGTAGTGGCGGCCTAGCACAGCTACAGAAAACACATGAAGACCCCTGGATACATCTTCCTGCCTGCCCAGGTCATCTGCAAAGCTGGGCACTCCCAGCCAGCCAGATTACAATAAGAACGCCTCTCCTTCATGCCATCTGGAAGTAATTCCCATCTTCCTTTAATTCTAAGAAGACAAATCAGAGGAGTGGCAGGACAGTCACTCGAGCGTCTTCCTGAAAGAAAATAAGACTGCACTCTTCGGCTTCTTGAATTTAGAGGATTTTATTTTTCAAACTGTTGTACTTATACGTGAACTTATACATCTGTAAGTGGTTGAGAAGTCATGTGATCTAAACTGGCCCTTTCTTAGGAACAGGGACCCTTGATGATGCCATCCTGCAACCTCCTCCCTCTGCACTTCCAGTGCTTAATTTTTGGTACTCCATGTTTTTACTCTCTAGACAATTTCTGAAGTAATTGAAAAGGTTATTTCCAAAATGTAGACAAACAGAGGGAAGGGGAAAGACAGTGCACCAGCTAAGAGTCTCAAACGAGCTAGCTCCATGGGAACAAGTAGCTTTACCAATGACAATAAGTCGTTTTCTTTGGATATTGTCAGGTTTGGTTTTGTCTATTGAGACAGCTTTCTTAACCTGACTTCAAACTCTCTGTGTAACTGTGGTGGTTTGAATAGGTGTGGTTCCCATAGACTAATGTGTTTAAATGCTTGTCCTATAGGGAGTGGCATTATGAGGAGGTCTGGCCTTGTTGGAGGAAGTGTGTCACTGTGGGGGCAGGCTTTGAGGTCTGGCTATGGGCATGCTCAAGCTATGCCCAGTGTGGTAGACAATTCCTGTTGCCTGTGGATCAAGGTGTAAAACTCCCGGCTCCTTCTCCAGCACCATGCCTACCTGCATACCACCATGTTTCCTGCCATGACGAAAATGGACTAAATCTCTAAAACTGAAAACCAGCCTAAATTGAAAGTTTTCCTTTATAAGAGCTGCCATGGTCATTGTGTCTCTTCACAGCAACTGAAATCCTAACTAAGATGGTAGCTAAAGGTGAGCCGGAACTTCTGCTCCTCCTTCCTCCAGCTCCGATGTGCTGGTTATACAATGCTAGAGGTCAAACCCAGGCCTTGGTACATGCTCGATAAGTGAACTCTAACTGAGCTACACCTTCAGCCTCCTAAAGTCGTTTTCTATTAAGCAATATTTTACTGCCCAGTGAGCCTGGACCTGAAACCCTGTTCAAGGTCTTCATTTTGACTCTGTATTTGGGTTTTGTTACTCATTTAAAGCGGGCAAAATATGCTGGGATGTAACTCAGTAGTAAAGCACTTTCCTAGACTACGCAAGGTCCTGAGTTTAGTCCCCAACACCGGAAGCAAACAGAACTCTTGTGAACAAGCCCTGTCCTGCTGCTGTGATAAAACACTAACCAAAAGCAACTTGGGAGCAGAGGGTTTATTTACACTCTACATCACAGTTCATCATGGGGAAGCTGGGGCAGGAGCCCAAGGCAGTAACCTCGAGGCAGGAACTGAAGCAGAAACCAAAAGAATGTCTGGCCCTCCTACATCAATCATTAATTAAGAAAACACTTTGAAGACATGCCAACAAGACAGTCTGATGAAGGCATTTTCTCAGTTGAGGTTCCTCTCTGCAGATAATCTGATCTCGTATCAAGCTGACAAAATAACTAACCAGCACAAGCCCTCATAGAGCTGCCAGCTTATATGTGAATATATGCGAACTTATCACCTTGGTGGGGTGAGATGTCACATGGTCTAAGCTGCAGAACCTACTCTCCCATCTCAAATAGGAGAAAAAGCAAAGAGGAAATAAAAAGAACTCAATAGTGTGGTCTCAATATTTAGGATTTGTAGGGGATATTATTTACTTGTTTGTATGGGTATGGTGTGTACATGAGTGTGTGTGTATGTGTGTGCATTTGTGCGTGTGAATGTGGATGTGGGCATGCCATAGTCCATGTGTGGTGGTCAGAAAACAACCTCTGGTGTCGAACCTTGCCTTTTACCGTGTTTGAGACAGGTTTGCTCTACTGTCTTTCTGCTGTGTATAGCACTTGTCCCTTGACCTGCTGAGGATTCTCCCACCTCTCAGAACATCTAGGGTTACAGACACTCTAGATAGAAGTCCAGCTTTTCCATGGGTTCTGGGGATTTGAACTTAGGTCCTCCCACTTGTTCAGCAAGCACTTCACCCACTGAGCCATTTTCCCTGCCCCTTCATTTTTTAATTGACAAATAAAAATCTGCATTTTAAAATGTGATTTTGAGCTATGTGTGCATTGCAGAACAGTTAAGTCAAGCTCATTGACACAGGCACAGCCTTGGTGTACACAATACATTAGCAACTACAGTCACCTCCCAAGAGGTCTCTTGAACTCATTCGCCTGCATAACTGAAATTTTGTATCTTCCCACAACGGCCCCCCCATTCCTCTACCCTAAGCCTCTGGCAATCACATTCTTGTCCCTACTTCTGCATTTGCTACGTCTATGTCAGTGCTTATTTTTTTCTCCTTTGAGCCCAGGGCAGCTCGGTTGGACGCTGCACCACGCGTGGGCTCCCTCAAATACTCACTTAAGGATCTTCCTTCTTCTGTCTCCACTGTCTTTGCAGCCCTATGGACACTGGGTTTCATTGCATGGGCAAAGTAGAATCTCAGAGGCATTTTGTGCGCCATGGTCTGGCTACCTGGCAGACAGATAAAGGAAAGGTTGCCCCTTAATAGACAGCCTATGATCATCCCTTGAGAGTTCAGTGATAAATTTTAACAGTTAGGAGGGTCCTGGGGAGTCCTGAACTATCTACCTGGGCATACCTTCTCTGCTCAGATAGGAATAAGAAATAAATAGGAAAGGGAATTGGAGAGACTCAGAACTGTGCATAGTAGGGAGAGGAGGGCAGGTTACTGGGACAAAACCAGTGCAGCTAGAAAGTCAGGCATTGAAGGGACTGTCTCTCATTCCAGTATAAATTGAACCAAATCGAGTCATTTCTCTTTTCTAAATTATTTTTACAATTAAGAGAAAAAGAACCAGGTATGGTATTGCAAGCCTTTAATCCTGACACTAGGGAATTGAATTTAAAGCCAGCCACCCTGGTCAACACAGCAAGTTGACTCTGTCTCCAGAGAAAGAAAAGTAAAGGAGGCTAACACTGAGCCACTGCATCTCCTCTCTAGAATGGGATGAAGGCAAACAATACTGCACCCACTCGGAGAGGAAATGCAGCTTACAAATGACCCCTGTAGTCTACACTTGACTACCAGGGCAATTGGGAGGAGCACCCAGAAATCCATGTCAATCCAGGTAAAATGCCAGATGGGAATTTCCCTGTGGAGGAGGCTAAGTGGGCAGCATGCCTCTGATACTGTAATACCTCAGAAAGGAGAAAAGCTAAGGCCAGCTCAGGAAACCAACATCAAGCCAAATGTACCATGAACTAGCCAGTTTATTATCTACAGAACCGAGACAATCCCACTCCTTCACATGGCGTGTTAAGGATTCAGAAGTCAGGTGTGTGAGGTCAGCGACCATCTGATGAGTAGTGATGAGAGATCAGGTGCTACTCAAAATGCCTCATGCATCTCCGTTTACTTGATCCGAAAAACAAGCCTGACAGTCATAAGGAGAGAAGAGCAAGATGAGATATTGAGGGAGGTGATTTCATCCCCAGCCTCAAAAATTAGAAGAAATGGAAGATCTCAGACTCAAATCTAGGTGACCTGATTACACACCTGCTTTTTAAACACTGTGCCAAAGCCCCTGGTGGAGAAAAGATGCTTTGCAGATGGGCACGGATGACATTTTGGTGCACACCCTACCCTTGAACCCTGCTGCGGCATAGATCTTTACCAGTCAGTGTCCCAAGGGCAAATGGATACTCTCTGCCCAGATGTGGATTAGCACCAGCAAAGGGATTCTTGTCTTACCGGCTTCAGAGCTTTTTAAGTAGCCCCAACACACGTGAGCAGGTAATTCATAAAGGCTGTGGTCTCCGTTTGACAGTAAGCACAACACTACACACGTCATGGCACAGAACAGCAAGGCTGATACGTGTGTCACCTTTGAGAGAAGTTATTTATTCTCAGTTGTAGAAGCAAAATTTTGATCAGAACGCCACACTTTGGCACATAACTCGTTTGGGGTGAGTTTTGAGCTTTGAACTTAGCCCTCCAGTCCTAAAGATGGCTACCAAGCCACGGAATCATCTATTGTACTGATTCTCACCACTCCTTAACCCCACAGCAAGTGTCTGAATGCTTGCCCTTGCTTCCAATGCTTGGTGCCTAAGACTGATTGAACGGTTTATAATTTGTTCCTACACTTGTTACACGGCCCCTTAATATAGTTCCTTGAGTATGCTCAGAACCGTGGGGTGTGGTTCCCGATTTAGCCTCCTGACTGTCACGTGTTTCTGAGATAAAAACAGCTAACTGGGCATTTTGAAACTTAACTGCTGCTCTGTACTAAAAATACAGAACTATTACAAAGCATTTCAGAGATGCCCTACTTGATGTCTCACAAGTGGCTTCTCTCCTCGTTAGATTTTCCTCCTGTTTCCACACATCTGTGACCCCATGCTGGACGCCAAGCCACTGTGTCCTATGAAAGGGCTGTGTTAGTCTCCTTGTTATCAAGACCAAAGACTTAACAAAGAACAAATCCAGGAAGAGAGGGGTTAATTTATTTGTCTCACATTTTGAAAGGATACAGTCCAGTGTGGAGGGGAAGGCACCAGGTGTGCAGCTAGGGTCCCTTGTCTGTCCCCTTCTTAGTAGAACAGGAAACAACCTTGGCATGGGAAGTGGGGTCAGGCACAAAGCCCACCACTCTAGGAGGCTTTCTTTTTGATCACCAGCCAGCTCCCAAATCAAGACACAGAAACTTAATATTAGTGATGAATACTTAACCTTATTTTATGCCTGTCCCACTAGCTCTTATAACTTAATTTAACCAGTTTCTCTTCATCTACATTTTGCCTTGGGGATTTTTACCTTTCTTTCATTCTGTATGTCCTACCCCATGTCTGGCTGGTGGGCAGCTGCCTGCCTGGCTGGCCCCAGACACCCTCGTCCTCTACCTCCTTCTCTCTCTCTCCTAGATTCTGCCTCCTATTTATTCTCTCTGCCTGACAGCCCTGCCTATCCCACTCCTGCCTAGCCTATTGGCCATTCAGCTTGTTATTAGAGCAATCCAATTAGGTGCCTTAGGCAGGCAAGGTAAAAAAGCAACACATCTTTACATAGTTAAATAAATGCAGCATAAACAAATGCAATACATCTTTTCATAATTAAAGTGATAGTCTATACTACAACACACCCCTACTGATTCATTTCTACCCATGAGTCTCCACCTCTGAAAAGATCCTCGATCATCTGAAACACCAGAAGTTAAGGTTCAAACATGAGCCTATGGAAGACGTTCACATTTAAACCGTAATACTCAGTTTCCCAGAAGGCAGGTTGGACTGGAATCTGGGCAAGGATGTCAGCAATGACTCTCGCTTGGCTCTGTTCATCCTCATCTTCTGTCAGACTTTTCTAGTTTGTAGAGGCAAAGTGCAAGAAAGAGCCCTCAGAGGTGGGCATCCTAATAATGTTGTGCCCTTCCTCTGGCTCCTCCCTTTCACTTCTCCTTAGCGGACCTCGGGGAAGATCCCACAATAGAAAACACGAGGCTGCAGTCCTTAGAAAATGGAGATCACTGCTACTCGGATTCCCTGTCGCACCAGATCCCATGAGCATCCATTGCCTCACCCACGTGATGGCTCCAGATACTTGATCTTGGTTGGTGTTGTTGTTTCTATTTCAGTCATTTTATACCATATTTTCTGATTTGTTCTCAGGGCATATACTGGCATTCAATAAACTGTACATGAACGTGTAACTTGATGGGCATTATATATTTATGCACCTGATAAATCAAAATTCAAGCATACACACCACCAGCAATCTTCCCTCTCCCCTCAGGGGACCCTTTCTCCTGCCTACCCTGCTTGCCCCCAGGAAACTGGTGGTCTTTTGGGAGCTCTATATTGGCTCATAAAACAGACAATGTCCACTCTTTTTTGTCTGGCTTTTTCCCTCATCACAATTGTGTGAAATGTTGTCTCCGCTGAGCTGTGTTGAACTGTGCAGGTACACTGAGGTTCCCTATTCTTCCACATGGAATCCACACTGGGTTCTTGCAGCTTCTGCCTATTACAAAGAAAGCCCTGTCTTTGTATGGCACAGGCTTTGGACTCTATTAGGTACATATGTAGGAGTGTTGTGGCTGAATCATTTTTGGAGTCTTAAGACTCAGTCAGAATGTCTTCTGAAGAAGTTGTTCGTTTTCTGTCCCCACCAGCTGTGTGTGAGAGCTCTAGTTCCTGATCCACACACTTAGTAGAGTATAGAGTCAAGGTTTTCAGTTTTAGCTGTTTTCCTGACTGCGACTTGATTTGTATTCCCCAGTGAGGCTGAGTGCCTTTCAATGCCTCAGGCCCTTGGATTTTCCTTGGAGAAGCATCTGTTCAAACTTCTGTCCAAGGTTTTAACAGATTTCTTGTTTTCTTGAGTTCAGAGAGCTTTGCAAACACTCTGAATATAAGCCTATATCAGATTCCACACCCACTACAACTCTGACATCTTTGGGGGATCTAGAGGGTTGGCTTGGGTCCTGTTTGACTGGTTTTTGTTGTTGTTTTAGGCTATTCTAGATCTGCTTTTCCTTATGAATTCAATAATTAAATTTTTTTATTTACAACACTGCTTGGCCAATGACTCAGGCATATTTCTAGCTAGCTCTTACATCTTAAATTAACCCATTTCTATTAATCTGTGTATTGCCATGAGACTGTGGCTTACCAGTAAAGGTTCTGGGCATCTGTCTTCTTCGGCAGCTACATGGCATCTCTCTGACTCTGCCTACTCTATCTCTGTTCTGTTCCTACCTGGTTTTGCTCTGCTAAGCCATTTGCCAAAACAGCTTTAAGAATCAGAATTTTCATTTATTTTTTTATTATTTTATGTTTGTGAGAAGAATTCACTCATGTCACCACATCTCTGTGGAGGTCAGAAGACAACTTTCTGGAGTCAGTTCTCTCGTCCACCATGTGAGTCTAGGTGATGTGGGATGTCCTTGTCCTTCTGTATGCTGTGACTATGTGTTTCTCTTATTGATTGATGAATAAAACTGTTTCAGCCAATGGCCAGGCAGAATATACCTAGGCAGGAAATCGAAACAAAGATAGGAAGAGCGAGAAGGCAGAGTTTGGGGAGATGCCATGTAGTCACCCAAGAAGAAAGATGCCAACAGCAGCCCAAAGAGAAAGATGCCAGAACAGAAGTAATGCCATGGCCATATGGCAATACATAGATCAATAGAAATGGGTTAATTTATAAGAGAGAGAGCTATTCAGTAAGAAACCTGAGCCATTGACCAAACAATTATAACTGATAATAAGCCTCAGAGTGGTTACTTCATAGCAGCTGTGGGGACCCAGGGGGTGGAGATAAACCAGTCCAGGACTGCTGGATGGAGAAAAATCTCCATCAACACTTAGGGATCAAACTCAGGTCCTTAGGCTAGCCAGCAAGCCTTTGCCTAATGAGCCATCTTGCTGGCTCAGAATCAGTCTCTTTTAAGCTCCAGAAATTGAGATGGAGTGGAAGAGGAGGGGATAGGATAGGTAGGAGGGAATGGGATGGATGGCATGGGACAGGAGGGGGATGGGATGAAGGGGGTGGGAAAGGAGAGGAAGGGATGGGATGAAGTGGAATAGGCTAAAAAATCCTTGTGAGTGTTAGCCTGGGATTGCCTTGGGTCTTGATTTGTGGGAAGCTAATACTATAGCCACCCGTGAGTGTCATATACGCAGTACACTGGCCTTGAATCTTTCGTCACTTTTGTCCCTAAGTACTTCATATTTTTAACTTACTAAATGATATTCTAATGTCAGTATGAGACACTGAGATGCTGAGGTGCATCTTATTAACTCAACAGCTTTGCACCCGGCTTCTGCACCCTGTAACCTTGATGAACTCATCTGTCAATCATAACAGCTTCTCTGTAGATTTGGTCATATTTTCTGTAGCCATCTGCTAGGACAGCTCTTCTTCATACTTTCTGCAGTTCCCTTTGTCAGTGTCCCACTAGACTGGATGGGGGCATCTCCAGCCAAGCAGAAGTATTGAGAGTAGCCATCCTGTCTTGTTCCTGAGGTTTGGCTAGGGCGCTCAGCATTTCCTAATTATGACATTGCCATAGTCTGCTCACAGATGCCTTTATGAGTTACAGAAGCTTTTTTCTATTCCTAATCTGTGGGAGCTTTATCAGAAATTAGTTGAATTGTATTGAATGCTTTTTACATCTTTACTGTGATGATAATATGGTATTTGTTTAGTAACAAAGCAAAATACGTTAATTTTATTAAACCAATGGTAAATTCTTAAGTTAAATCCCATTTGAATTTTTTTTTCTGCTCCATAAATATTGTTAGATTTAACTCGCTAAAATTATGTACAGAATCTTTATATCTATGTGTTTTAACTATAGCAGATTATGGTTTTCTAATTTTACAATGTCTTATTTAATTTAAAAAATATTCTCTTAAATTTCCTGAGTTTATCTTAAAATAACATTTTTTAATTTTTTACTTCTATTTTATTTTATGCATATAAATAGCTATGCCTGAATGTGTATCTGTGCACCATGCACAGGCCTGGAGCCTGAGGAGTCCGGAAAATGGTGTCGGCTCTCCTGCAACTGCAGTTACAGCTGCTACGTGCGTGCTGGAAATGGAACCCGGAGCCTCTGAAACAGCAGCCAGTGCTCTTAACCTCTGAGCCGTCTCTCCAGCCAACCATTTCTTTTCCTTAAATGTTTATAAAATGTTACCAACGTTGCCTTCTAAACTTAGAGGAGTTTGGGGGGGTATTTTAATTAAAATTTGATTCTGTAATAAAAATACTTTGATATTCATGTTACACACTTCTCTTTGAATGAGCTTTGGTATTTGGTAGTTTGTGGGTTTTGAAGAAATCTCCATTTATCCAATTTGTTGAATTGCTAAATATGATACACTGGTGTCAGTTACCCTTCATATTCCTTTATTCTTACATCTTACATCAGGTCATCGCCTCTGGCTTTATTTTGTATTTGTAATATGTGTCTTCTTGTTTTCCTAATCAGTATATGGGAATTATCCATCTACCTTTCTGATCATCGAATTCTGTTTTCAAGACCTGAATCCCTTTAAATATGTTGCAAGGTGTGTTATGCAGCATGTTGGTGGAATGCTCTAGGAATGTTAGGTGGGTGATGCCTCTGACAGGGCTGTGCAAGCCTTCTGTATTCCAATGATCTGTTATTATCTCCTCGTTCTAGCAATTCCTGAAAGGTTATGGAATCTTAAAGTTTACCTATTTCTGTTTGTCAGGTGCACATTTAAGATTGTTACATCTGCTGAGCAAAGCCATGTACCACCACAAATCACCTTACTTATCCCTGGTCATGCTTTTCGCCATGAAATCAAGCACGTTTGGGTTAATACAGCCACAGCTACACTCTGTGGATGGATGCTAACGTGTCTTCCATCCTTTCACAATGAAGCTATCAGTGTATTTATATTTGAAGTTGTCATTTCTTGTCATTTCTCTCTCTCTCCTCTCTCTTCTTTCTTTTCCTGGGGGCTCAAATTACATATACATTAAGCCACTTGAAATTGCTATCACTTGTTGAGTTCTGTTCTGTCGCACAGAAATTCATTTTCTCTGTGTCTTTCCATTGTACATAGTCTATTGTTGAAATTTTGAGAACATTCTGCTTTCTTATACTATACCTAAATTGCTGACAATCTCTTCTAGTCTCTCTCTCTTTTTCCTCTTTCTCTCTCTCTCATGCACACACGCACACACACATACACACACATACATACGCACACACACACACACAGACACACACATGCACACGCACTGTTGTTCTCATCTCTGGAAATCTAACTTGGATCTGTTCCTGGACTTTTGTATCTCTGATACTTTAGAAACATGAGATTCACTTGGTTCTGTTTTTATGCTTTTTTCCTGCTTATTCTAATGTCTTTGTAGTTGTAAGTCAGGTTGGATTGACTTCTGGTGTTTGTGTCTGTTCCTCATTGTGGTTTGTGTTTTCTTATCTCTTTGCATGGCTGGTAACTTTTTACTGGATGCCAGACTCTGTGTTTGTGTGCACCACCTGGGTGCTGTGTATCTTTTTATTTCTATAAATATTATTGAGCTTTGTTTGAAGAGGAATATGTGACTTCAAAATAGTTTGATCTTTTTTAGTATTGCTTTAAAAATCCCTTCAGTGAGACTGCCACAGGGCTTAGTCTAGGGCTGATGGCACCCCACAGCTGGGGCATGACCTCCCCTCCACCTAGTACTCTGTGACTTTTGAAGTTTCCCAGTCTGTCTGGTAGGAACAGGAACTATTCCTGGATGGCGATTCTGTCTCAATCCTCAGACACTTTTATAATAGTCATACACCCATCAGTACACAGCCCCTTTCTAGAAAGTAGTTAACTAATCAAACATATTTATAAATGGCCAGACATTTGTCACGTGTTCCCTAATATAGCCCTTTGAGTATGCTTTGGGCCATTGGGTGTGGTGCCCGAAAAGACAGCCTCATGACAAGCTGTCACATGTTTCTGGGATAAAAACAGTCACACAGGAATCCTAAAACTTAACTGCTGTTCGGAACTAAAAATACAGAGCCAATCATTACAAATACCCGAAAGATAAAGCACACCATGCTGACTTCATGGATGCTTCATTTGTCAGAGAAATATTACAACTCGAAGTCCAACCAAGAAGTAACTTCTTGGGGACAGCAGCACACTCTCAGTTGAATGGCAACCAGAAGAAGACTCCCAAAGGGCCAAGACTACCATTCAGGATGGTCATTCATTTGACTGGGATTGCTAGACTTTAAATCATACTCCAGTCCAGGACTGTGCCCAGGACAGCAGTGGATTTAGCGTAAAAGAGACAGGAAACTCATGATGTTAGCTCATGATACTTCCACGGAGGTTGGCACAAGTTATGTGCATGAGTGGATATTTACATTGTATTGAAAATAAATTCAATACCTTTTTTTACTTTCATAATACTTGAGTGTAAAGTAGGTGTGTGTGTGTTTTGCCAAACAAAATAATAAATTTTAACAAAAACTTCCCTTTACTTGATTTTTGATCTGAATATAAGCCATACATTGAATATAATTTGAATATAATATACATGTTGGATAATGATCTAAACCTTAAGACTCAGTTATTGATGAATTTTCATGTACTGTGTCAAGGGTAATCAATGACTACAAATAATTATTTTCATTATCCAAGGTTTAGTAAAATGTTATTTGTAGTTTATTTATTATTATTAGTGTGTAAGAGAGACATAGGGGAGAGAGGGCAGAGATGGAGGGAGTGGGTGTGCCACTGTACATACGTGAAGGTCAGAGGAAAACTCTGTAGTTAGTTCTCTCCTCCCAACTTTACATGGTGTGGTGGTCTGAATGAGAATAGCCCCCATAGGTTCATAGCTTGAATGCTCGGTCCCCAGTTGGTGGAAATGTTTGGGAAGGATTAGGAGGTGTGGCCTTGTTGGAGGAGGTTAGGGAAGAGATTGTTGAAGTTTTCAAAAGACTTCTGCCATTCTCAGTGTTCTCTCTCTGCCTCCTACTTGTAGATCAAGATATGAGCTCTCAATGTTCTTCCGCCATAGCCTTTGCTCTGCCATCGTGGACTCTAACCTCCCAATCAAACACTTTCTTTTGTAAGACACTTGGTTATGATGTTTTATCACAGCAATGGAGAAGTAGCTAAGACACATGGGTGCCAGAAATCAAACTCAGATCACTAGGCTTGTGGAGCAAGCATCTTTACCCACTGAGCAATCTCACCACCCTGTATTTCATTTTTTATTTTCTTATAAACTGAGGGTCTTATGTTTAATTTTATGCATGATTTTATGTACATGGTCTGTTGAAACTAGCTCCTTAGGCCACAAAACAAAAAAAAAAATGAAATCCATGTTGGCTATGCCAAGGCAGTGACCCACTTGAAACACATTTAGAACCACATGGGATACAGAGTAGGATCGAACACTGAAATATCTTTGTGGGAATCTAGATATAGAATAGATGGGATTAGACTGGACCTACAGGAACATTTGTTCATGTCCTTCAACAGGCAGATTGCAGATACAGTTCTCCTATTCAGAAAATCTATCTAGCCAGAATAAACACTTTACATCTGCAATAAGAGAAAGGTAATGAGAGGGGAACAGAAGATTTCAACCTGTTTGTGTGGGAAATATGTCAAGAGAAAGAAACTGGATGTGTTTATTCAGACACATTACATAAAATATGACATTGTGGATTTAAAGTGAATCACCAATAGTGACATGGCTTCTAATTGTGGACCCACTTACCAAAGGTCACCATAGTCCTCATCCATCCTTGGATGGCACTTGAGATTATGGTGTGTATGGTCTCATGAGTATTACACATGCACACACACACACACATACACACACACACCAGACTCCCCCAATCAGGCTCCATCATGAAAGACACAAAAGTTTCTTTTTTGCAAGTATGCCCTTCCCTGACCACTGCTCTAATTCAATTAGCTCTCATTTCTCAGCCAAATTCAAGATCCTAAAGCTCTCCTGAGGGAACTGCAGAAACCATCGGCCGCACTGTGCCCATTCTGCTAATTCTGTAATAGATGCCCAAATGTGTTTGCCCTTTCAAAGTGGGGTATGGGGAAGAGAGCCCCAAGAATGTGGGAATTCATGGTACCCCTTGAACTATAAAAGAAAAATAAAGAGAAAGAGAAATTGATTAACTACAGATTTGTCTGGTGAAGACATACAAAATGAATGGTTTTGTCCCTAAAATTAAGATGTGCAATTTTATCTCTTCAGTATTAGAGTCATGCCCATTTGTGGTCTAGTGAGGTAAGGCCTGTTCAAGCTTTGTCATTTCAGGTCAACATGTTGTATGGCTCTAACATCCTCAGAGAGCATCACAAATCTACACTTAAGAAAGTTTTGGAAGTCCATTGCCTTTTCCCTTTGGGTCTTCCAAGGAGGAGGAGGGGGAACAGGATGGTCTCCATTCAACTGGTTTCTAAAGGAACTATCCTCTAATAAAGAGCCCAGCTACCCAACAGTCTAGATCTTTCCATTGAAGGACAGCCTCCCCAAATGTCCCAGTTAAAGCAGCAGAGCTTGAACAGGGCTGCTCCTGAGTTGCCATGAGTCAATGCAAATTAAATACATTGTTGAAGGAGAATGAGTTTTGGGAAATTATTGCTGTTGTTGTAATTGCCTCATCCTGTGGGCATCCCAATCTATCGTGTCTAACCACAAAGTAGAGTCCAGCTGGGCATTTCTGTGTCTGCTCAGATGGCTGCTTGGCTGTTTTGTTGTTGGGAGATGTTTTAAGATTTTATTTTTATTTTATGTATGTCTCTATTTCTCTGTATTTATGTATGTCTCTCTGTCTCTGCTGCCACCCATGTGTGTATGTGTGCACGCACATACACGTGTGCATGCATGTGCATGCTCAGCACATATGTGCAGTTGCCTGCAGAGGCCAAAAACAATATCTTATCTCCTGAAGCTAGAGTTACAGATAGCTGTGAACCACCCAAGAAGAGTATACTGGGAACCTAAGCTGGGTCCTCTGGAAGAAAAGCAAGGACTTTTAATCATGGAGCCAATTCTACAGCCCCCCCTTTTTTTTAATTACATTAGTTTGTGTGTATGTATATTTATGTGTGTGGTCATGAACATGCCATAGTATACTTGTGGAGGTCAGATGACAACTGGTGGAAGTTGGTTCTCTCCTTCCATCATTTCAGTCCCAGGGACCAAACTCAGTGTTTTAGGCTTGGTGGCAAGTGACTTTGCCCACTGAGCCACCTCTGGCAAGTGACTTTTTACCCACTGAGCCACCTCTGGCAAGTGACTTTACTCGCTGAGCCATCTCACTGGCCCTTGAGGTTTGAGGCTTTTTGTCTGTTTATTGTCTGGGTTTTGTTAATAGATATTTCATGGGTTTGGTTTTTAGTTTGAGGGTTTGAGACAGTCTCATGATATAGTCAAGACTATCCTGGAACTCATTAGCCCAGGCTGGCCTATAACTCACAGAACTCTTGCTGCAGCCTCGAGGGCACTGAAATGGCAGGTAAAATCCAGGCACCACACCCAGCTTGTTCTTACTTTTCCATCCCCTGTACCACATTCTATCGTGCAGCTATTACTCAATGCATACTTAAAGAATGGACTGAATATCTGAAAGACTGTGCTATATTTTCACCTCTTTTGTTTTAAGTCTTTCTTGTATTACAGTTCTTCCTGTGATAGTAAGACAATGTGACAAGAAATTTTAAATGAGCGGTACTGATCAGAATAGTTGAAGGGACTACCTTTGTCTGAATAGAAACCATGAGTAACAAATTAACACCAAGAATGAGAGGCACAGGTAAGTCCTGGAGGTAGGGATAGTCAGAGGCCAACACTGAGGCCCTCTTCGTCTCCAGGAATCCACAGTCCTCCACAAGATTGATGAAACCCTGTGAGAGTCCATAACTCAGTCACTGTCTATCAGGAAGCAATGCGACCAGCCCGTTCCCAACAGACAAGGTACCTTTGCAATGTAAGACACAAGAGAACATGCAGCAACCTCTTCTGTAACTCCTGCTCAACCCTCACATTTCACCTTTGACCTTACCATCCAGACGCTTCTAAGTCTGGATCATGTGCACTTCACTGTTCACAGTCCTGAACCTCCCTTTTCCCAGGATTCAGAACGAACGCCACACCATGATCTCTTCTTAGTCTCCGTGGGTGCCATCAGTGACTGTGTCTTATCCCCAGTGCCACTCCACAGAGTGGAGAGATAGGAGTGAGGGAGAAGAATGGAAGGGAAGAAAATTGGAGGGAGAAAGAGTTTCTCAGCTGGAGAGCACAGGAACATTTGGAGTATTGCTTGCCTCTGAAGGGCAGGACACCAGCCTCACAGACAAGGAAAAGCCCCTAGTGGTAAGCAGAAGAAATCACACAAAGCTGTCCTATGTCTGGGCTAGAAGCCAGAGGCAATGGCCAGGTAGAGCCTACAGAATGTTTTGCAACATCCCAGAAAAATGGTTAGGAAAAAGCCTGCATAAATGCTCAAAAAAAAGTAGGTCCCTCCAATGTAAGCCATGAGCATTATCAATAAAGCTGTCCTTCCCTGTGTGAGGAGGGAAAAGCAGCCCTTGAGTTCTAGATACTCATTATACAATCTATTGTTTTAACTCCTCAGCTCTTGTTGGCTGATTTTCCTGCCAAAGTTCACATATAGCAATGGGAACCAACCATAACCACAAATATAATTTAAATGTTTCAGGGGAGTACACAGGACAGAGGCCAACTCCAACTACAATTTGCCACTGGCTTTTCAGATATTCAGGTAAGTATTCCTAATTTAAATTGTAATAATTTCTTTTTGCAATGCAAGCTGAGATATAGCTGGAGAACAATGGGAATTCTTAGAATGCCCTAACTATTAACCAAAATAGCCAAGAAGGCTCACCACCACTTGTCTGACCTGAGGGTGGTGCAGCTGTCTCAAGGCCTGACAGCCATGACCGTGGACCTCGTTAGGGTGCTTATCGCCACTCTCTTCCCAAAGGAAAACAAAGCAGAATCTATTTTTGTTGTTGTTGTTTCTGTAGCTTCTTTCCTCATGAAGACAAGGTTGCATTATCAAACATCCTTCTAAAGATCTAAGGGCAAACACAGAAGTACGCTAGAAGGTTTGTTGCTTTAAGTGGGGGGATGTAAAAATCAGTTTTGAGAGTGTTCACACATTTCAATCTAACTTTCTGTAATCGGGGTCCACTCGACAAGCCTGAATCCCTGGATTTTGGGTTGTCTCCTGAAGAAGGCAGAGACTGTGTTGTTACAATTCTTTCCCCACTCCACTTTCAGGTATAAATTATCAGTTTCTGCAGGTATGCAGACTGCACAGGCACACACACCCTGGCGGGGCCTTTGGTGGCTCACACATCCTTTGATTCAGCTGGCATTTTGCCCCCCACCTCCACCACTTCATTGCTCTTCTGTGCACGTGACCACAGGCAGTGCATCTAAATTTGGCACATTTCAAGGTCAAGTGATGCAGCAAACAGAATCTAAACTCGAACAATCGCCATTGTCCATTCATCTGTCCACAGACAAAAACGTGCAGGCACACTGCCTGTGCTCACTCCAAGTTCATATTCATCCCAGAAGATTCCTGGCTGTTTCACCAATTGCTCACAGGGTGGGGATGGGAGGAACTGAATGTGGTTTTTTTTTCCTCCCCGTTCTCCACACTCCCCCAACCCTTCAATTCATTTTCACTGCATAAGCAAGCTGTAAAGGCAGAGAAACTGTTAAACTTTCTCTGGCTCACACAGGCAAAGGATCTAAGGCACCTCCAAAATGGACATCAAGTAAAAACTACCAGTTTTCCAAAGTCTGAAATTATGTATTTACACAGAGTACACAATCCTGGATGTGTTTACATACAATTACAGATTACCGCGTAAATAACACAATATTGTTGTGTTAATGAGATGAAACAGTGAAAATGCCACCGACTGAAGCCATTCTTGTATCCACAAGAGCAGGACCTGGCAAGGCAGGTTCCCCAGGGCTGACCTGGCATGTCCTTCAATACTGCTTGGGGACATTTGCATGACAGATGGGAAGGTGGTTCAGTCCACCCTGGCTAAGTCTTTGACCATGATGCCAGTGTTGGCACCAACAAGAGAGTCGTTTGGCTATCTGAGCATCTGTTTGTGGGCTGGAATCACCCAGCCCACGGTGGCTTGGGGCTGCCATCCAACAGGCTTTGCAGCTCTTAGAGTAGGAACCGAACAGGATGCGAACCCAACACTGGGAATGATTTGTCTACTTCCCAGGTGGTACTCACCCAGAAACCCTGAGCCATCTTCTCTCCCACAGTGCCTATTTACATAAATTGCATACATCAATATTTATTTATTTACAAACCATTACAGTTTATTGTACTGGTTACCAAAAGCACACAATAGTTTGCTTTAAAAAAAAAAAGTACCAAAACAAAGTTCAAAAATAGACATTAGAGTAGCATTTTCTGGGAATGCATATAAATTGTTTTTGCACAATTATTTTTCTTTTTTCTGAGTTGATTTTCTGGAACACCTACTAGTGTGTGACTATTATTGGCTGTCTTTTTTAAAATATCTTCAGATATTACAGCTATGACTTCCTATAAACCTAATTCTTTCCTGTGGTCAAAACACTGAATCCTTTTCAGCAAAAATAAAATAAATGCTTTTGGAAAATGGAAGTCTGAATATGTATACATCTTAGCAGCAAAGAGTTAAATAACAAAGAACACTGCTCAAAACTCAATACAGCACCTGTTTAGAAACTGAAAGGGGGATCCAAAGAGTGTGCATAAGGAGGACATTCTGCTCTTTATCCTATCATCTATTTCACAGAGTTTTGGGGTCCTCTCTCTAAGACATCTTTCAGTTCCAAAGACCTTCAGCTCTTCCCTAATGCTCGTCAGAAGGGTCCGTCACCACGTGTTCCAGCTTGGACCACAGAGGGCTACATGGATTTGCTCACGACAGGAAGTCAGGCACTTCGAGTTCACAACAGCTTCGGCCTGCCAGTGACATGCTTTCACGTCCCATCGAGAATGTGCATCCAAGCAAAACAAAGCCAGGATATCGCATCTTAAAATTAGCTACGGAAATTTGAACACATTTTTGAACTGTCGCTTTCAATTTCCCAATGTCAACTGGCTGGAAAGTGAAAGTGTGTTATAGGTTTTCTTTTTCTTAAATATCGCTTTAAGAATTTGGCTCATTTCACCTTAGTACAGAGTGAGAAATGGTCCCCCTTGCCCAATAGCAAGTTCTAGAATTCTTGCTCTCAAATAAAGCTGTATTCTCAAGCTTTTCAGTACAGAATGCAAGAAAAGATTTTGTAAACAGTGTTCGTTCTCAGTGTTCTCTGAGCACTCTTGAAGACCGATTCAGAAAAGAAAGCACAGGCAATGAGTACAGTACCCCTCTAATGTCATTACTGATAAAGATTTATTGGTTTCATGTTGCAAGTTTTACTTGAAGGGTACTAGCCCTGTGTAATTATGACAGTTCGTACCAAATGCAATCTCCATAAAAGATGTTGTAATGGGCTCTAAGGTCCTTATATAATTCCATATTTGATAGCCAAGACACAAATAAAAAGTTTACAAGAATGATCCTGATCATCTGACTTTTGCCTCAAAAGAGAGAGAGAGAGAGAGAGAGAGAGAGAGAGAGAGAGAGAGAGAGAGAGAGGAAGAGGAGGAAAAAGAGGAGGAAGAAAAAGAAAAAATCTGTACTACGTAAATGTTTTTTCCACTCCCTTGGTAATTTTAAATCAGTGCCATGTTTGATGTTAGTCTTGTTGTCATGGACGTGGTCTGAAATTAAAAGGTATAGTTATTGCTTAGCTTTGGTACACTCTGCAATAGATTGAAACAAGTAAGATATACGCCAGCCTTCATACGCTCCAAGCCCCAGTTACACTGAGTTACGAAAGAGGAAAATTACAGACACGGAATGAAGGGTTGAGACCCAGTTTATCTTTAATCCTCTGGGGTAAGCTATGAAACAAGCAATCTGAAGAGTGAATACTCAGTGTCATGAGCGATGTGCAGAAGTTTACAATAATATGGGCACAAAATAGATTGTCACCTTTAGTACATTAGGGCCATTAGAATTTCTTGTATACCTACTTGCATGAAGTTACCACAGGTTTATAGCAGACTTTGCCATTTAACACCTACAGAGCCTAAAGCTTCCAAAATGCCTATCTGGCCTGTACATATTTCATTAAAAATAAACTCTATATAATAAATAAATATATAAAATAAATAAAATGTTGCCTTTGGAATCTCTATAAATAAATTTAACCTTTTTTCTTTTTTTCTTTTTTTTCTCTTTTCTTCTTTCTTTTTTTTTTCTTTTAAACTAAGAGGTCTTTGCTTTGAGTTCACTGTATGATACCAGTGAGAATGAACTGACAGTCTTTTCAGTGAGACTGCGCCCTCCACGCCTGTGGAAAGGCGTGCTCCCTTGAGCAGGCCACCAGCCAAAAATCCTGATGAGTTGAAGTATGGCAGCTGTGCTGATATAGGATGAAGTTCAACTGATCAAAAATGTAAAAGCGTGTCTATTTCCCAGCATGCATCAGGCCGTTGTCCTCTTGGCGCACTGCTGTCCCCCTCGCCTCACCCACTCGTGTGCTCGCACTCTCTCACGTGGCCCCTCTCCCCTGCCTTCACAATAAATCAAGCAAGTGGCCCCAGGCAGCCCTCCAGGAGGACCAGCCCATAAGTGCAGAGCAAATCAGCAAGTCCCCATCCAAGCTTCCATCATACATATGCATGCGACAAAGTTTGGCAACAGTGGACCTGAGGTGATGGCCCTGCTAATCAATAAGAACCCACCGCAGGAAAGCATTGATAGTGGTTATGTTTTAAGGGCTCAAGTGAAGACACTGTCTTTGTCAACTTTGGCTTAGAATATCCTTATATAGTTCAGGTACTTTGTCAGGGTCCACTGGTCTAGGTAAAAAATGTGTAAATTTCTGGTGCCGTTTAGTCCTGGTCCCTTCTCTTGGAGTCCCATCCTTATTTAATGCAACATAGTATCTCCTTCCGGTGTCCACGTGTTTATACAGGTTGGAAGAATAGGTGTTGTACCAATTCTCTTCAAACTGTTCTCTGAATACACACTCTTGTGTTAGTTTTTCCTGTAAAGAAAAGAAGAAAGGAAATAAATATATTGTAAAATGTAGCCGCCTCATTAAAAAGCAATAGTCCCCATTGTTATACACAAGTTGAGCTCCTTTTATCCTAGAAACTTTAGACCAGAATACTTTTAAACTACCTTTTTTTTGATTTTGAAATATTTTCATATGCATAATGAGATATGTAGGATAGGGACCCATATCTAAACACAAAATTCACTTATGTTTCAAATATACCATCTACACATCACCTAAAGGTAACCTTACATCATATGTTTTCATTAAAATTCTCACAATATGGAATTTTCCACTTGGGACGTATTGTTAGTGTTCAAAAGAAATGTTTACATGTGGGGAGATTTCAGAGTTCAGACTTCCAAATCAAAGATGCTTGAGCCATGTAAGCCTAATAAGAAAATCATTTTTTATTTTAAACTTTATTAAAAAAAAATTGCAAGTAAAGAAAATCACATGTGGAAACTAACAATTGAAAAATGACATGATTCCGTGAACTTCTATACAGTTAGATTTACTGTCAGTATGGAAGCTGCGCGATTTCACGCTGGATTTTATACTTCCACTATCAAACAAATTTTATATACTTAACCACCACCAAAAATAAAAAATTCATTTTAACTACTTGAATGCATTTTTCAAAAACTGTTTTAACTGTGTCAGGTTAATGACATTTGAATTTCTTATTCAAGATGGCTAAAGAGCAAGAGTCTAAACATTTTGGAGATGGGGAGAAAATCATAATACTGAATATTTTAGACAATATTCACACTAATTTCTCACAATTCAACGTAGAAATGTCAAGGACAAAGTCAAGAAGAAGGCAGCACCTTGAGGAATATGAAAACATCCAATCTGCTGGCAATGCCTGGCCGCGGTCTCGTGGGTCTCTTCCACGTCAGTCATATGTTCAAAGGACAATTGACCCAGTAAGCCATTCTCATTTTGGCCACAGTATCTGGATAGTAACCTCTCTGGTAGGGAACTGCCCAAGTGGAGACTCTAAGAACCACATCACTGTCAATACCTTTTTATAAAGTACTCGCCATAGCCAATGATGCCTGCAGTGTTAACAGTGAGTAACACCGTGGGGCACCCTGCTACATGGATCACTCTCTAAGGCCTCCCTTCCCACTCCAGCTTCAGTGTGCAGTACATTCCTGAGAATACATTATGGAAGCCTCTACCCTTTAACATTAGGAGCTCAAAATTTACGGAACAGCTGTTTCTAAAATCCCTAGGAGAGGCAGGCGTTGGGGAGTGTGCCTTTAATCCTAGACTCTGTAGGCAGAGGCAGGTGGATCTCTGAGTTCAAGTTCAGCCTGGTCTACAGAGTAAGTTCCAAGACAGCCACGGCTACACAGAGAAACCCTGTCTTAAAAACAGACAGACAGACAGACAGACAGACAAATCCCTGGGAGAATTCTTCACCAAATCTGTTACTATTCAAGTCCCTTTACATAAAAACGATGTGCTTTCCCAGAACCTACCACACCCTCCCTCAGACTTTATGTCTGGGTAACTAATGATACCTGATACAGAGTAAACACAGTGTAAGCAATTTCACAGCATCATCGAAGACGCAGATTCTTAAGCTATGGGGTGTGGTCCCACTGGGATTGTGCACCTGAACATGGGGGTCAATAAAAGATTTGGCAACCAGAGAAGGTCTACAAATGTGCGACAACCAAAATTAATTGAAACTCAAATTCAAATTAAATCCGAGGCGCTTCTGGCAGCGCTCACCCACTTTGCGTCACAGGGCTTCACGGCAGCCTTGCGCCGAACAACACATCACGCATGCTCTGTACTGCTCATGCTGTTAGCCATGCAGTCAGCCAGCATGGCCTGAAGCGCCTTGGCTCAGACTTGAGACTGTTAAGTACGATGAATTGTAATGTTTTCACCATACATAAAAACTTTTCTGCTCTTGTAAAAACAAAACCATTTAATTATGAGAAACAAAGACTTTTCATATTTTCCACCTTAACGTGTAAGTTTTTCAAATTAGAACATCTTTGGATTATATTATATTATATTATATTAGAATGATTGATTTTACAAATTGTTTATTTGAGTTTCATAAAACCTGAGTTGCTGACCTGAGTTTTATTAAAAGATAAATTTTGGCTTGAGATTAGAATAGAATTTCCAACCATTTGTGAAATGACCTAAGCACACTTCTGATATTTTGTACTATGTATTTATGCAAGCAGCATTCTGAGCATAGACCATTAAAAAACAAAATCTTGGTCAACTCTGAAAAGCACTGAAAGTTCACTGTGTCTGCAAATATTCAGTCAAGATTTAATTCTCTGCACAAACATAAATAAGCACATCCGCTTCACTGGCACACACACTGGTTTCATCTTGACATACAGGCCAAAGAACTATTTCAAAATGTCTTGCGATTTATTATTAGCAAGTGCTTGATTGGTGCACCTGTTTTATCTACCTGTATACCCAGGAGCACAAGGCATTCGTGAGTGGGGCAAGTGGAAAACCCTGGCTCAGGGAACAGAGACAAGAGGAATGTGTGTGGAGGGTTTTCAGTCCATGGTGGGGAGATCTTCAGAAGTGCCCTGCGGGGTCAGGAGGGATCACCATAAGGCTTTCTGTCTTGATGAGGGGAATACTTCCAAACATGGTAGAATGAAAACAAATCCCCTAGCCCCCTAGTTCTTGAATTTAAGTAGGAGAAGCATAACCCTTATTTCATAAGCCAGGCTCAGGTGTAGAGATGCCAAGATGAAAGCTAGTCTCAGTTTTACATTCCCACCCTAAGAAAAGCTCTCTGCCTCCTTCAATATCTTCCCCTTCCTCTCTCCCTGAGCTCTGTGACCTCACAATGTGGAGATCACGCTGTCAGGTCAGCCACGACCAGAAATGATACATCCATCACATCCTACAGATATGAGCACACTCTGGGCTGAAGTGTGTGTGCCAAGGCTATTCCTGGTGAAGGGAGGAAAAGGGACTGTACACCTCAGGTGGTTACCACCCTGCAACTGAAACCTTTCAAATCAACACCTTTCTAGCTAGTTATTTTAAAACTAAGAGTGCTCTTACATCCTTTCTGCTGTCCAAATGGGAAAGCAGCGCTGGTCCTGGCTGGACGCTACTCCAGCTGCAGCACCGTCATGGTGAAGAATAGTGATGATGGCACCTCAGACTCTCCCTACAGCCACACTCTGTTAGCTGGAATTGACTGCTACCTCACCAAACTGGCAGTGCATGGGCAAGAAGGAAATCACCAAAGGCCAAAGATGAAGGCTTTCGCGAAAGTGTAAAACCGCCATCGCCTCATACCTCTCCCAGAGAACCATGCGGCTGTCTCCTTGGACAAAACTGTCACCGCAAGGATGTCTTCAGAGACCCACTCTAAAACGCAAGACCAGACAGGAGGCCAAAGTCAACTCTGAGACGTGAAACAAGACAGCAGGAACAAATGGTTCCTCTAGAAGAGTAAGTTTTAGGTGTATTTTTCTTTCCATCATTAAAAATGGGGGGGAAAAGTGACTTTTAAAAAATAATTGCTTTCCCCTTTCCTCTTGGCACCTTAACTAAGTGAAAAAAAAAAAAGAAAAGAAATAAGCCAAGCCCAAGGGTCCTGCAGTCACAGATCTCACCAGTGGCGGACTCAAGTTATCTCAAGTGTGTGTCAATTGTATGAGGACCGAGCATGGACTGGCTTTCTCATTACTGTTTCTCAAACATGTTACAATCGGTGTTTCCAGAGTGCTCTGCAAAGATGAAGTATAGGAAGATTTGTGCAGTTTCTATACAGTACTATGAATACATAAGAGACGAGCATGGGCAGATTTGGGTATATCAAGGAGGTTCTAAAACTAATCCCTTACAGATACGGAGGGACAACTGTCATCAAAAACAGATAAGAGCGTATTCCCCTGTTCCTGTCATTCAGAAGTGAGGGCACCCAGTATACTTTACATGTCACCAAAACACTTCTGCCCTTCTGTATTCACATATTAAGCATATGACTTAATACATAAGTTTAGGAAAAGCCAACTGGATAGATTCATCTGCTCCTACTGTTAGAAAGCCAAGAGGGCTGAAGAGAAAAGGACAGAATTTTATAAACCAATCAGCAGTCCCAACATTAAGTCATGCTTTGCCTGTCTTTTTGTTTTTTATTTACATGTCTTTGGAGGACTCATGTAATGACCCATGTGTGGAAGTCAGAAAACAATTTGCATTCTCACTATCCACCGTGTGGGTCCAGGAGACTAGACTCAGCTGGTCAGCCTTGGTAGCAAGTGCCTTTACCCATGGGGCCCATCTTACTGGCCCCTGGTCTCTTTCTTAACCCAAGGGCCTGAAACATCAGTGAATAGCTCTTACCAGCTTCCTCCTAAGTACTCTTCCAAGTGGCCCAAAAGTATCAGCAATGTTTTTGATGTTGTTTAGGTTTGGTTATTTGGGTTTTGTGATGTTGGAGGTCAATTGCTGGGCCTTGTACATCCTAGACAAGAGTTCTACCACTGAGAGGACCCTCAGTTCTGAGGTTTTAACAAAGTATCACACCCCATTAGACAAACATGTATTGTGTAAATTGAAACAAGGGAGTGAAAGAAAAGGCTCAACTCACCCCCACGGGATTCATAGAGACAAAATGAACCGCAGGAAGTGAGCCCGGAATACCACTTATACATGGGCTGCTCCCGTTAGTGCAGCTGAGGAAGCTCGTCCTCACACAGCAAAGGGCAATCCTCCACTCTCTGCCTGGAAATCTTAAAGGGGCTACTGGGCAAATGCAGCCACTCCTGCACTGAGGAGATGGACTGAGTCTGATGGTTTCCTGCTCATTTCTATGAAAGTTCTTGAGATACAATCAAAGGGTGGGTTCAAGCCCTCAGTTTAGGCTTTACGAACCTCTGTGTAACAGTGTCCTCACAAGCAAGTTAATTCCTGGCTAAAAACAAATTCAGAAAATTTTCTAAACAATTATGTGATTTTTGTTGTTGTTGTTGTTGTTGACAAAATGGAATAAAAATGTAGAACTGGGATGCCAAGACTCCAGTTTTGGAAAAGATGGCACGGAGAGATAGGAAGTATAGATTCAGATTAAGGGTTCTTTCTCTGCACTATATTTTAAATAATATAGGATGATTTCTCCTTGTTGGGGGCGAAGATTCAGGAGCAGCTCCTGCCCCCTTTGCCCTTGGGCACACAACTGCATGGAGCCTTTCTTATGGCAGAGACAGGTCAGCGGCTAAGGGTGGCTCACACCCCGGGAGAAGGCTCGTCTCATACCTCAACTTCACCCCTCACTCACTGAGGAGACATTGACAGTCATTTATGTTCTTCCCCAAGTCTCAGTGGCCTTGTCTTTAAAAGGTTAGGCCAAAATAGGCAGCCCTAACTGAAAATCTAACATGCTTCTGGTGCCTGAATTTTGGGGAGATGGTGGTGGCCCTCGTGAAGTTTCATATTTCAGAATGTTTCATACTTTCTCACTAGGAATGCTCCACTGACCAGGTGTGGCAGTGTGCACCTTTAATCCCAGCACTAGGGAGGCAGAGGCAGGAGGATCTCTATGAGTTCAAGGCCAGCCTGGTCTACAGGTGAGTTCCATGACAGCCAGAGCTGTTATACCGTGAAACACTGTCTCGGAAAAAAAAAAGAAAAGAAAAGAAAGAAAGAAATTTCTACAAATACCCCACAAAAACTTTTGACCCTAAGAATTTCCAACGTTTATAACAGATGCTCAATCTGTAGTGAGGACCCTGGAGACCAAGAGCACCCCTGATGTTATGAGGGGCCTCTCATCAGAACCTCTCAGAAATGGAGCAAACGGAACACAGCTTGTGTCATTTTCCAGTTAAATGTGTGGGGGCAGTAAGTCCAAAAGTGGGGTGATGCATCCCCTTCTGGACCACGGCCTCTTGTCACTATGGTGGTGAAGGCATGGACGCAGGACATTTCCACAAGCCCTACTCAGCCACTTCCTACTCAGGACCTAGCTCTGCTTCTTGCTGACAGCCCGGGGCTCCCCCAGCTTTGTTCACCAGTAAGACATGGGGTGCCATTTCCCAAAAGGCCACCAACCACTAGGGATGTCACCTGAGGAAAGAGCTAGTGGCAGCAGGCTGTGTTCAGGAATGGAGTACAAACTCTTCCCTTTGTAACACCATGTGGAACTTTAAACACACACCATTAGTTTTACAGGAGAGGAAAAGAAAGCAAAGAGCATGAACAAATTTTTACATGGCCAGAAGATTCCTGCTGCACTTTTTAAAACTATGAAAAAGTCCTTAAAAACGCAAGGTAAGCTAAGAAGCGGAGCTGACATTTGCACAGCTCAGATGGCATGGCTCTCTCCCTCACAGGCTGCTTAGTGTTGTTTATATACACAGAACTTTCTGGGCAACCCAGAAAACATGGTGTTTGTTCAACTTTAAAACAGTCCGACCCCTCAGACAACATTTCCTGGTGGTCAGATCAGTGGTATCTTCAGCTAAGTGATGGAGATTGTACTGACACTAAACTAAAACCAGCAGTGCACCCTGACTTATGTAGTCACACCTGCTATACCGCTCTGTCAAGCAGCTTTCCATCAAAATTAAGATTTCCATTGAAAATAAAAAACCACGGCATTTCTCTATGCCACGTACATATCACAAATGGCTTCTCCCTTTCAGCGGGGATTATGTCAATGTGCGATCTTTGGTTTAGAGAGACTAGCAAGATTTATAGTTCATTTCTTCATGAGCACACTTCACTTCTAAGTGAGGAATATTTAGCTGAGGCAAATATTTTAAGTTATGTATTTCTATTCCAAAATTATCTTTAATTAAAAATAGATAAACAAATGCAAATTGGAACACTAGAAAAAATGTATTAACCTGTCTTTTTATATGTGCGCAGAAGGGGAGCGTGGGCCTTCAAATAAACTATACACTTTTTAGAATTATAGAACGCAGATGTTTTAAAGCTCACCACATGTTTCCAATGCAGACAGTTTATAGAGTATTCCACTATAAAGTGATCAATTCTTGTTTTATTGTATTTCCATGTTTTAAATTTTTTTAGATTATTTAACTATAGCTGTTTATGGCATACCTATCTTTGAACTATTGGATTTTATCACTAGGCTTGGGTGGAGAATGTGGATTTAATTCAAAAGTCTACTAAAGTCCATGCTTTGGAACAAAATCTGGTGAATGTTAGCAGCTATGGAAACCTCTTTTCATTTTATGTCATCAATGGGAAAAACTAAAATTAAAACTTCAAAACTTTTACCATTCCTGTTTAAAGCAAAGCATGAGATACTATAGTGAAAATTCCAGCACAGCCCAGAGAACGCCTAAGCACCTTTAAGACACAGGCTTATCTGGACACCAATCTAAAAAATTAGACAACGCGAAGCTAGGTAACCCACACAGCCTTACTACGCTCAAATCTATGCTGCTTTAAAAGACAGAGAGAGAGAGAGAGATGTTACAGCATTTGAAACAGAATAATAGCTCTTGTTGCAAATAGACAGACTTGCCTCGCGGTGTGCTATTTTAAAACATGGTTTCCACATGAATGTATGGCATGGCTTAACCATGCTATGTAAATGACGGCATTTACTCAACTCTATGGTCCCTTAAACAGCTGGCTACTAGGATATAAACCACCAGAACAGGGAAATGCATGACAAGGACTTAATTGCAAAGCTCCTGAACGTTTCCGGAGTTAATGACTTAGCTGTAGTCATTCATTCTCATATCTACTGTTTGTTACAGTCGAGGTATTTAAACCTCCCCTAACCACAATGACTCTTTCTCATTAATAATACAGCAGTAAAGCCTTAATGGGAGCTGTTGCAAGGACCAGGGTGATTAAATATAACGACAAAAGGATCATTAATAAGAAGCCAGGTCTTTTAACTGTTCTCTCCTGGGATAAATCCCCAACTGGAAAGAAAGCAACACGCAGAAAGAAGAGCGGGAGGGCACCTCCTCTTATGTCGTCAGATGCTCCAATTCAGGTCCAACCCCTTGTGCCCACAACACACCTCACCCTAAGTCAAGTTTCTCAAAACCTCTAAATTCCCCACCATTCTGGATGGACCTGCCTGGACCATATTCCTGACTATCTCTGTTACCTCTGGAATTAGGGGAACGAGGGACTTGCTGGCAAGCAGGTCAACATAAATAGCCAATTTTTCATTTTGCCTTATCAGACTAGATCAGAAATATATGAGGAAGGAGAAGAATGGGGAGATTGTTGACCAATGAGTATAAACCACAGATAGGTAGAAAGTCAGGTGGTCAGACAGTCCGAATATACTGTAGATTTCAAAAAGCAAGAAGCAAGGGTCTTGATGCTTTACCACCAGAAATGATCATGCTTGAGATACATGTTTGTTCTACCTGATTTAAACATTGCACAACAACAGTCTAGAGAGAAAGTACAGTGGGGGAATGCTTACTTAGCATGTACAAAGTCCTGGGTTTAAACTCAATTACACACACAAAAAAATAATAAAACAGATAGCACACAATATATTCATGGTAACCCTTAAATGTGTACAATTTTTATTCTTTTATGTATTGATTAAAATATAAATTTAAGCAAAGCACAGGGGGCTACACCTACAATGACAGCCACTTGGGAAACAACTGAGGTGAAGGCATGGCTTCCGCCAAAGAGTTCTGGGTCAACCTAGACAATACAATGAGAGTCCCATCTCAAAGCGTTTAATTAAAACTTAATTAAGTAAAAGATTCATGTATTTTAATTCTATTAGGTACATATAAAATTAAAAATTACTATGATCTCTGCATTCTTCCCATACCTAAGAAAAAGGTAACAAAACTTTGTACTGTCCAACATTAAACTCTCCAGAGAATCAAGTAGAAAGCCCTACCCTGACCAAGAAGCTATTTGCAATTGGTACCTGCTGGGAGAGGGAAACCAGTTTTCTCCAATGAAGCAAACCTAGGTATAACAACCACCCTCCAGGGCAGCAGGCCCCACGTCTATAAGTAGTTTTCCAACACAAAACAGACTCCATGATTTTTGTGTGTTCTTCTTTCTTTCTTCCTTTCTTTTTGTCTTTTTTTTTTTTTTTTTGCTATGGTTTGATGTATTTTTGTCTTATGTGGTTTTGTTTGGCTTTGCTTTCTTTGTTTTTCTAGGATGTGTTGAGAGAAAGAAAAAGAGGTAAGGAAGTCTGTAGGATCTGGAATGATTTGGGGGAGGGGAAAGAATATAATCAGAATATATTTTATGAAATTTTTTAAAAATAATTTTAAAATGTAATTTTAAAAAACAAAACAAAAACAAAAATAAACCTCCTCCTCAGAATCAAGTTACTCCAGTATTTAGGAAGCAATCAAGGCCCTAGTCTGAATCTGGATACAAGCACACATGTATACAGAGACACTGAACGCACATACGCACACAAACACACACTCATCTTCCATGTGTCGGGCTCGCCCGCCATGTGGCAATAAATAAGCTGCCAAGGACAGATCTGCTCTGCCAATAGGATGAGTGAGACTGTTCAGGGGCCTTCCGTAGGAGCTGCTTATAAAAATGAATCTTTGTTTAGCAAATCACACAGCTCATAAACTTTCTGTACATTTTCGAGGAGGTGTTCGCACAGAGAAAGCCTCGCTCCACACAGCACAGAGTATGAATTTAGAAATTTTAGTTTTTGCTTTAAAGAGCATTTAGACTTAAGCGAATGCACAGCGGATACAATCCTAATTCTTCTATAAACATGCCTGTAGAAAAAGTTGATTTTTTTTTTTAAGATCTTTGACACTAAGTTGAAAAACAAATCACAGGACACATTTTTCACTGGAGACTACACCAGGTATGAGGAATGACATCATTCAATGACCACTTAAAACACACAAAAGATATGTAAAAGCTACACATACATCAATGAAATGTTCTTGGTGAGAAGTGAGCCCAGGTGCCCTTGCAGGGCCAGGTTGATGGACAAGGAAGAAAAACAAAGCTAAGAGGCTCAGAGGTGAGTGAAAGAAAGAAAGATTCAAGGAGGACACTAGACAAAGACAGATGAATGCAACAACTACTTGGTTTCTGTGATAACCATCAGATATCTTGCTGGAAGGTGGACTCAAAAAAATGAAAAATGAAGAGGCTTTCCAAGATAAACAAAGCAGTTTCAATTCAGCACACAGTCTGCAGAAATAAAAGGAAAGGGCTTGAAAGATCAGCAGATTTAATGACAATGTAAGCCCGAAGATAAATTCTGAAGAACTAAAAAATACACAGAATTTCCCCCCAGCAGAGGCATGTACCTTCCAGAAACACACTGGCATAGAGCTGACCAATGAGGCTTCAACTTACTTCTCTGTAAAAGACGGGCATTGTGCAAAGAAATTTCTAAGGCCCAGTACTGGGGATGGAAGCCAGTGCCTCCCAGAATGCTAGGTGCAAGCTCCACCAGTCATACCTACACCCCAGCTCTGAAAAACCCCTCTGAGTCTAAGACTCTAATGATGAAGTCTTAGGAACATCAGAATGCTTTCATGATAACTCTGAAGCAATATAATAGGAAATGAGGAGAAACTTCCAAGGGACTAGAAAATAGACAAAGCAGCCAAATAAAATGTGTTGCCCCAAGTGTCCATTGGAGGAGGGGGCTGCAGCCCAGAAGTGCTGGCTGAAAGCAGCCTGGAGAATGGGGCTGCTACCTCAGAGATGAGCCAAGGGCAGAAAAGGAGGTAGCCGCTTTGTCACAAAGAACACACCAGATTTCTCCCTGGGAAGCTACTTGGAGGACAGACAGCTTGTGACTGCTGGGACTTCCCATGCATGTTCCATCTCCTTTCCACACTAACCTCAAGGAACAAGGCTCCTAAAGGAGTTTTCCTCCTGGCCCATGAACCTCCCTGTAGCATGAACTTAAACCCATGAGAGAGTAAAAGGCTAGCAATATGTAAATGTGGGGCGTGTGCACAAGGCATAGAAAAGAGACCACCAAAGAGATTTGAAGATGCCAAGGACCCCAGGTCATTCTGCAAGATCTCCATGGGACGCTTGGATTTTCCAGCACCTCTATCTGGAGACTGGGCACCTCTGTACTGCCATCCCAACCATACTCACAGAGAATCCTCCTCAGACTGGAAGGGAAGGGAGCATGTACCCAGCATTCTCTCTACTCCTTGAATCCCTAACCCCTCATTTCCATAGTGCTCAGGTCAGTCCAGATTCCTTTGGAACCAAATCCTTCTACCCAGCCTCATTTTGTGACGTATAAATGGCTGTCCTCATCTCCACACTTGCAGGACTGTGTCTGATTCTCATGGGACCCTTCTGTCTTCTATAGTATAACTAAACCTACTTTCAGATCTGGTTGGTGCTAACACTAACTAGCCACCCTATTATTACAAGACTGAAACAAATACTCTCACAGGGACCCTTTTTTGGGGGGTGGAGGGGAGATTTATTCCCTTAGACTTCCATATTACAGTTCATCATCAAAGACAGACAGGACAGGGACTCAATCAGGGAGGGAACCTGGAGACAGGAAGTGATGCAGAAGCCATGGAGGAAGGAGTGCTGGTCACTGGCTTGCTCCTTAAGGCTTTCTCAGCCTACTTTGTTTTCTTCTTTTTAAAAAAAAAAAAATTTCCCCTCCCTCCACTCCTAATTTCCCCACCACACACCTCATCTCCCCCCAGATCCACTCCTCTGTTTCCTTTCAGAAAAGAGGAGGCTTCCCAGAGCCGAACATGGTATAACAAGTTACAAGACTGGGCACAAATTCTCATGTCAGTGCTGGCCAAGGCAGCCCAGTAGAAAGAAAATGGTCCCAAGAGCAGGCAAGAGAGTCAGGAACGCCCTCCTCCCACTGTTAGGAAGCCACGGGGGCCTTTTTAAAATGTGCTGTGCTGAGCAATATTGCAAGATATTTGATTACACTGTGTAAAGATACGTCATTCTGATTGGTTTAACAAAAAGCAGAATGTCTAGTAGCTAGGCAGTATTTCAAGGCACAGAGGATGCCATAAAGGAGAAGGGAGAAGATACCAGGAGACGCGGAGGACGCAGCATGGGCAATACTGAATAAAGATAACTAAGCCATGTAAAACAATGTAGATTTAAAAACATGGGTTAATTTAAGTTATAAGAGCTAGTTAGAAACAAGCTTAAGTTATTGGCCAAGCGTCCATAATTGATAGTATATCTGTGTCAATATTTATGAGCTAGTGCCCCCCACAAAAGTTCGTCTAAAGAACAAGGTGCCTATAATTCCAGCACTTGAGAGGCGGGAAGATTGTTATGAGTTTGAAGCTAACCTGTCTCAAAACAAATAAGCAAGCAAATAAATAAATAAAAATTTTAAATAAATTAAACACTACTTTAGCCTAGAAAAAACGATTCTGGTAGTTATTCTGGTTACTCTGGTAGTTCAGTGTCCTCACCAGCACATAAATATTTTTAAAATATGACAAAAAAATTTACAAAGTAAATGAAATCCTTAATAAAAGAAATGTCTTTATCTAAGTAGATAAAATAATAATAGCTACATATGAGAATAAACTATTGGGCAAGGTAGATGACTTAGTTGATAAAAGCTCTTGTCATGTAAGCATGAGAACCTGAGTTCAGTCCCCAGCATCCATGTGACAGGCGGGCATGATGCATGCCTATTACCCCAACACCACAAAGACAAAAAGAGAAGAATCCCTGATGCTTGCTGGGTAGCGGTCTGGCTAAATCAGTGAGGTCCAAGTTCAATGAGAGATCCTGTCTAAAACCTAAAATGGAAATCCATAAAGACGACACCAGATGTCAACTCTAGGGGGTGTGTGTGTGCATGTATATGTGTGTGTGCATGTATGTGTGTGTATATGTATGTGTGTGTATATGCATGTGTGTGTATGTGTGTACACATTATTAAACTAAAATTCCTTAAAAGTTGCTGTTTAGAACATCTTTAAACACTGGTGTTAATTGCTGATGTTTAAAGAATAATTTGACTAAGTCATGAGTCTTAACTTCAGAATTCAACTTTTGAGAAACACAAGGTATCTATCATGTCTTCCATGCAGCCAGAAGCATCAAAGGGCACAGACACAGTACTGCCACATGGTTCTTGAGGGACATTAGGGAACAAGTGCTGGGCTGGTCACATCACAGGCCTTATCTCTTCCCATGGTGAAAACAGTGCTATAGAGTCACTATCATCAGCCCTTGTCATAGACCTCAGCTCAGGTTAAGAACATTGCCTAAGAGTTAATGGGCAGTTAACAGTTTCTGGGGCAGAGGAAGTCACTTTCTCCAGGGGTATAGCCACTAGGAGGAGGTCATGTTCCAGTGAATAATGTCCCATCCATGCTCATACAACTAACGCTGCTAAACTTAGGAAGTCACGTAAAATATGGGCATAAGAAGGAGACGCGTTGGGGAAGAGAAAGAGCTCAGCAGAGCGGAAGGGGAACAAGAGAGAATAATGGGATAAATATGATCAGATATGTTATATGCACGTGTGAAACTGTCAAAGAGTGAATGAACGGACGAATGAATGAATGAATAATAGAACATGACCCACATCTTCACAGCTGGTGAACAGCAACACTAAGACTCTAAGCCTTATGTTTCCATTCCTCCGGGTTTAGTATCCATATTCTAGATGCTCGTAAATGAAAGCAAAGAAAGACCAGCAAATAGAAATCAGTTTGAACGATATAAACCAAAAAGAAACAATCCCACTTAGCGTAACTGGGCTACAGTATGTGAAACACTAATGTGTAAAATGAAAGAAGGGTGGGAACAGGAAGGAAGAGATGGGAAGACGAGGAGGAAGGTGGGAGAACGAGGAGAAACCCAGAGTTTCCTTCAGGTGGCTGTAGGTGACATGAGGAAGGCCAGTGCCACAGGGCAGCCAGGCAGGCTGCAGTCACCTGGCAATCACATTATGTGCCACGAGGACAGGTATGTCCTTGGAATGACCTTGGCCAGCCAGTTCTTTGAATACTGGATTGACTTTCCAGTACTTCCCTACAAAGGACACACAATGGGTATTTCAATGAATAATTTTTCCAAAACTGATTAAGAGAGAATCAACTGCTGTCTGGATTTTAAGCATTTATAGAAAGAAAAAAAAAAGATGACAGCTCTGAGTATACCCTTTCTAGTCAATGCCATAACCCTGCGGTCCTGGGGGAAACCCTCCGCAGCAAGGGCTGTCGAGAATGCAGGCTTTTTTTTTTTTTTCAGTTGGTTGTCACAGTGCCTCTGAGGCACACCAGGCGAACAGGCTGACAAACGATGTTTTCTCACAACTTCAAGGTGGTTCCTCCTGGAGGCACAGCAGGGACATGCGGCCCAGCACTTCAGAGGCCGCCCCAGGGCAATGGCTCCCACTTGACTCTAGTGGAGTTAATTTTTTGTGAGGCTTGAAGGTGTTCCCTAGAGGGTCACACAGAGGCAACATTCTTCAAGTAACTGTGATGCTGACAGGGAGGACCATCCAAAACGCAACACACAAGCCTCTGGCACCAGCTGAGAAGCAGAGAGAGGAATCAGGGCGCAGTTGGCAGCCGCTATTTCCAAATCCTACAGCTAAGTCCCTCAGCCTCTGCTAGGAACACTTGTTTCTCTCAACCTCCTCTGCCACATTGTCTCCTACAGCTAAACTCCCTCCTTCAAAACTGCAAGAGCTTTAACATCTAACTGTATCAGAACACAAAGTATACCAAATCCTAATTCTTTTTGGTTTCGTTAGTTTTGTTTAGTTATCTTGGGGGTCGGAACCTAAGGGACACACATGTGCTGTAGCATAGGTGTGAAGGTCAGAGAACAACTTGTAAGAATCAGTTCTCGGGGCTGGAGAGATAGCTCAGGGGTTAAGAGCACTGACTGCTCTTCCAGAGGACCCGGGTTCAATTCCCAGCACCCACATGGCAGCTCACAACTGTCTGAAGATCCAGTTGCAGGGGATCTGACACCTTCACAACAATGCACATAAAATAAAGTTAAATAAACCATAAAAATATTTAAAAAAAAAAAAAAGAATCAGTTCTCTCCTGCCCTGCGTGCTCCAGGGATTGAATGCAGTCTACAAGGCTTGCCAGCAAGGGCCTTTCCCAGCTGACCCATCTCACCAGCCCATATACCTTGGTTTACATGTCTGTCTCCTGAGCAAAGCTGTAGGTTCCGCCTATCACCCACACGACAAAGTACAAACATAGCCACACTTGTGATCTGGCCAATGCTCAGTCCTCACAGGGCTTACTGTCTATACGGCCTCCCAGAACACTGAACCACTGCTCCCAGGGGAAACACAGAGGGAGGTTCCCATGAGTCCCCGCCACATCACTTCTGTCAGCTACCAACACATGTTATATGTGTTTCTATTTACGGCACTTACTTAATGTGCACTGTAGCTTCGTGACCACCTGGCCCAGCCAACGTCACCAAAATCAAGCCTCAAGGAAGCTGCTCTGAAGCACAGGTTTGCTTCACAGAACATATCATACACACCCATTAGCACTAGGCAGCTCCTCAGCCCTTGCTAGGGACATTTTATGAGGCAAAATCATCAACAAAAGGCACAGAATAAAAAATGCACAACACTAAACAGATGCCCTGAAGAGAGGCCTGTAGTAAGAAGGCAGGACTTGACCTTTGACCTCAGCTGGGAATGGAGTATGGAGGAGACTCACTGCTTTTCCTCCTTCTCTGCACATGCCTGCAAACAAGCATGAAAGTGAGACAAATGTAGATTTTGGGTTATAAGCAAAATTCAGTAATGATGCCAATTCCACTGAAGTAGCAGGCATGCGTCAGCAGGGATAGGCCATCAATAATGTTTACTGAGTGTTGAAAGAGAGCCAGAAGGAAGGTGATAAAGTGCAACCAATGTGTGCAGCCAAGCTTTGCACACCGGTGAATGTGTATAAGTAAAGGGAAGTATGTGAATGGAAGAGAGAACATGGGGGGGGAGGGAAGGAGGGAGAGAGGGAAGAAAGGAGAGAGGGAAATAGGGAGGAAAGGAGGGAGGATGTGAGTAGGAGAAGATATGCACAGACTGTGAATGCAATGTATTACTCACTTGCACACTTAGTAACACTATCCAGAAAATACTCCTGCATTCAAATACTGTGTCAACTCTTTTAGTTCCAAATAGCTACTTAGAAATTAAATGCCAGGAAGAAAGGGAGGAAGTGCAGGAAGGTAGAGAGAAGGAAGGGATAAGAAAGAAAAGAAAAATGTTCAATAATACATATCTAAGTTTTCCTGACCTCCTACAGGCAGTTTTCTTGTCATTACTCCTTAACAATAATAGTGCAGCAGCTACTTCCATAGTTCATACACTGTGGTATTTGTCACAAGCCATCTAGAGATGGCTTAAAATTACAATGTCTGCAGGTCCTGTCCAAATGCTATGCCATTTTATATAAAGGACCTGAACATCCAAGGATTCTGGCATCCACGGAAGGTCCTGGAACCAATCCCCCATGAAAAGGATGGAGGATTGTATTTGCATCCAAAATGACCTCCAGTACTATATGGTACTGCTCCAAGGCCAGGACAAATAGGGAAAGGAAGAGACCTACTCGGTCCATCATGGTGAGTTTGCATCAAGTGAACACTAGAGAACATCACTGGATCTCATAATAATTCAAATGGGAAGAGGTTGGGAGGAAAATCAAGACATTGCCCATTTTCATCACCTCAGGTGAAATAGCGAGACTGAACCAGGGCTGACAAGGACTTAGTCACAGTGAGAAAACATCACTAAAGTAACATCAGCCATCACATGAAACCAACCACACCAGTTTGGGCCCTACTGTTGTCACGGGTCTATTTTAACACAAAGACATCTTGGATTTCAGTTGTCAAAGAGGTGTAAGCATAAGGTATTCATACCTAGTTTCATGGTTGTATGGACACACAGTAAAAATAAAGTCAATATGAGTTTCTTAGGATCTGAGGTATAGTTATCCCTCAGTACCTAAATTCCACATCTGTAGCCAAGTAACCACAGATCAATTTTGTTGTTGCTGTTGTTGTTGTTTGTTTTATTTTTGTTTTCCTGAGACGGGGTTTCTCTGTAGCTTTGGAGCCTATCCTGGAACTAGCTCTTATAGACCAGGCTTGGCTCGAACTCACAGAGATCCGCCTGCCTCTGCCTCCAGAACCCTGGGGTTAAAGGCGTGCACCACCACTGCCCGGCTCAAGATCAATTTTTTTAAACCTGTATCTGTACCAAATATATATAAACTTTTTTCTTGTCATTGTTCACTAAACACAATTCAAAAATTTTTCCAAAGAATGTTGTATTAGGTATTATGAACAACTGTACTTCTGTAAACTGTATCAAGTGCAATAATCTGAAAGTACCTGACGTCTACAGAGCATGTGCAGGTTCAGTGCAGGTTTTATGCTAGTTTATATAAGGAGACTTGAGCATATACAGATACCATTATCTGTGGGTGTCCTGGAAACAAAATCTCCACATGGAACAACATACTTCATGGGGTTTTGTGGTTTGTTGCTGTTGTTCCTTTTTAAAGAGAAGGATCTGTTCCTCCGTTCTGGGACAGATGTGACCACAGGGTTCCCTGCACTGATCCTATATTATGGAAACATCACACAACAAATTATCTGGCCCATATGTCTCTATTCAGAATCAACAAGCCTCCAGCTGGAATGTATTCAATTAAAAGAACATGTATGTTCATTGAAATCCATTGTACCTTGGTTACAGATTATACAAATTCTAAAAGCCCAGGGTCCAACTGTATCCCTGTAAATATAACCAAAGACACTAGCAAACACCTGTCTCAACAAGCTCCTGTGTCAGGATGCTGTAGGAATAGCCTCAAGGTGCTGGCCTGAGTCCTCATTGTACCTACAAATTCTGGACCTAAGAGCAAGTGAGGTAGATTCTCTTGATTTAAGTTTGGTACTTAAAAGAGGTGGCTGCCCTGGAAATCCTGGATATTATAAGTGCACGACTCCACAGCACGCAGAGCAATCACTGCCTGATGCTCCAGCACACTAGGCTCTGTGTGTGAGGCTGGAGCAGGCTAAGAAATTGGGTCAGTGAACATTCACTACATGCCAACTGCACACACTGTGCATGGCTGAGCCTCTGGGAAACAGAATGCTGATAGAAAGTCTCTGACTCCAAAATCTTCATCTAGTAAAAGACCAATAAGAATGAAATGTGAGGCCAGATATAAACCAGAAACGCCAGCATTTCTCAGCCTGGTGCTGTCCCCTGGCTCACAGCTGCATGCCCACACTGTAGCTTCCTACATCAGCAGTTTAGGGAGTGCTACCTTTTCCCCATGAGACACTTCCAGGCATCTTGGAGCAGACCCATTTTTTTTTTTACAGTATTCTATACGAATAGACCCTTGTTACAGTCCGTTATTCCTGAGACTTAAAGCCCCTTCATAATAACCAGATACTTTAGATCAAAGCCCTAAAATACTACATGAGCCATAGCTTTAGTCTCTTTGAGATAAATAAAAATGACAAGGGAAAACTCATAGTCCTAGTTGTCTAGTTATATGGGGCACATGTATGCACATGCATGTAATCTAATGATCTCTCTAAATTTCAATCAGACAGGATTTTCTGATCTCAGGTGTTATATACCCTAACCTGTCATTCCACCCTTTGTTGAGACTTCTAACCATCCCTCAAAATCCACTTTAAATGCTACAATACACATCTCCAAAGTCGTTTTTTAAATGCCCCTCTGTGGCTCTAAGACATCTGAGCATTCTTCAATCACAGCAAATCTCTTATTGCACCAAACTATTTACAAAGATGTTTCTCCTGCCAGATTCTGAGAGTCATTTCACGGTTGTGCACTTCATCACAGGACTAGACACTGAGTTGATATGAATGTCTATGAAAGACATGAATGAAACGGACACACATTAGTAGAGACTTAAGTTCAATATCCAAATCATATCCAGAGAGAGAATTATTTAAATTCCCCTTTTAATTGAATTGCAACATATTAGCAATACAGTTTTTTAGATTTTTTTCTGGTTTCTAAATTACCATAATAGTATCCTTCCTATTTTTCTAAGAAGTCTCACCTGTTCACCTCTGTCTCCTTTATTCTAGTTCTAGGGTAAGCCTAAAACCAGAGGGGTGGGGGAGAGAGAGAGAGAGGAAAAGGGCAGTTAACCCCCAAAATACAAAAGTACATCACTACATGTCACAGTAATTTGTTTAACAAAGGTGACTCTTGTTTCCCAACCTATTTACCTTCCTTTGTGGTGATGACCCATCTTTTCAAAGCTTTTCTAACAATGTCATCTGTTTCTTTTCTTTCCTTCCTTCAATCTCCTGGCAATCTGAATAGGTATTTTGGTCATTTCTCATTCCCATGACCACAGGGGTCAGAATAACCACAAAACCTAATGGAAACCATGAGAGGGTCCAAAGGGAGCACCCTCTCTCCCTCACTCTCCAGATCTCCCATATGAGGACCAAAGGGGAAACCCTGCTGCCCAGGGAGGTTGCCTCCCAGCTCTTCGCAGTGGAGGAGAAACCATCTTGCTGCATAAACATTTTGTGTGGGGAAAGAAAGCATCAGAGGCAAGACAGAGAAGGCCTGGGGAGTACAAACTGCAGGCCTCTGGAGGTCCACGTGGAGAGCAAGTCTCAGCCCAAGTGCCAAGCTCATGCTCTTCTCAGAGAAGAGGCTGCTCAGGAGCGGAAGCGGAACAGAAGCCTGGCCATGCCTTCACCTCTAGCTTTGCTCCAACCACAGCTGCATCCCCTTGGGGCTATACGCACCAGGACGACACAGGCACGGTCCAATGAGGCAGAGGTTCCTCCTACAGCTAGAATCCTGAGGACATGCTGACCACACAGGTGGAATTACAAGAGCTATACCTGCACAGCTTGTAGGAGAGATAGAAACCAATCATGATGCTACTCGTTTCACTCTGAGAAGCATTTACTGAGCACCTTCTACCTCAAGGGCCACTGCTGTGCAATAGGTAACACTAGGAAGTAAAATATATTTAGGCCCTTTGGATCCTCTAAAGGAAACACCCTGAACCATCCTATAAGTTGCACTGTGGCTTGTGTAATGATGAAATTATAAACTAGTATTTTTGAGGCTCCAAGAAGAAAACAAGACATCCAAACTAAAATAAGCAGAACTACAATTGTGAGCATGAGGAAGGTTTTACACAAGAGGGAATATTTCCACTGGTCCTTAAAGAATACTATTTCATCAACATGAGAAGGTGAGCAAAAGGGATTCCCAGAAAAGAATTAACTTTCCCACATGCATAAGGGACACTTGATGACACATTTGGGGAACAATGAGGAGATTCAAATGACATACAGAAATTGATACCAAAGAATGGCACCGGAGAGCAAAGTACTCAGTGAAAAGCACAGGAAGCAAAGGACAGCAGGGTTCAAGGTAAGCCCTGGAGAGATCCCAAGGAAGGGCTCCTAAGATCAAGGTGCTGAAGGTAATTCCACCATCACTGTGAAGAAGGGGTTAATGCTGGGAGGTGCTGAGGCAGGGGAATATCAGAAAGCACTCTGTCCTAAGGGCAGTCTCCAAACCTGAAGATACTTGATCCAGAAGATGGTATGTGTCCCTTGCTTTTCCCTCCCTGGGATTCATAATTGGGACTGTCAGCTGACTGTGGCCACAGCGAGGGTGGGTAGAAGTCTACTATTTAGTTTGTTTAGATTTTGGTTGGGGTTCTTGTTATCTTCAGATAGGGTCTCACTGTGTAGCCTGTCTAACCTGAAACTGTAAACCTCAGACTCACAGCCTGAGTGTTGGGATTAAAGGCATGTGCCATCATACCCAGCTAATGCTTGGGGTTTATTTTGGTTTTGGGTTTAATGTTTTGGTAGACTCTTTGTTTGTTTTTAATAAAAGAAAGTGTTTAATTGGGCTTACAGCTCCAGAAGGTTGGAGTCCATGATGGTGGACCGAAGGTATCTTTGGAAGGAACATCTGAGAATTTACAACTCAAGTAACATGACCTGTCTATGTAGACCAGGTGGGCCTCCAATTTGCAACAACCCTCTTGCCTTGCCCTTCTAAGTGCTGGGATTATGGCGTATGCTACCACATCCAACAAATCTACTTCTAACCACTTACTGTTTGTTTGCAAAAAGCCCTAGAGGAGGCAGCTGGGATTGACAAAGCTTTCACAGTCTGGGCTCAATTTCCTGTAATATTGTCTTATTCAGCGTACTTCCCACCCTGTTCCAGACACTGTACTAGCACTAGGGTGCATGCAGGCAAGGAGACAACAACAGTGAGAGAGAATGACTCCAGAAGTCACTGAAAACATCCAGATGAAAACTCAAGCCGCTACAAAATCCGGCAGACCACACTGTTGAACATGGAGTTAGATGTGCTCCTCCTAACCTCAGGAGCATCAACTATACTGGCCATGTCATCTGACAGTCTAGTCATTGGTCAGCTGGGGAGGACATCCCAGAGGGGCATACAAGGCAATCCTTGGAGCGAGGATCAAATGGTACGACCTAGGCATGAACTAATTCATTCACTACATTCTACAGAAATACTTACTTGGATGCATATTTTATGTTAGGGTATATATAAACTATTACTTCTATATATAACCTAAAATAATTTAAAATTCATATCTTGAGATGAATACTCGTTGAAGGAAAAGCTACCTTTTTAGGTAGGAATATGTGCTCAGTGAAGTTTGGAGACCATTGTGATAACACAGTACCCACCAGGGGTTGTGTTTCATGCTATAATCTCAGTGCTCAGGAAGACACGGCAGGACTGCCATGTGTTCAAGGCTATCCTGGACTACATAATGAGACCCTGTCTCCAAATAAACAAATAACAATAAAAAAACATAAACCTATAGTTCCTTCAACCCATTTAAGGGCAGAATTTCCCTTCTATATACAACAAAAAATGCACTAGATCGTATTCAACTGGGATTGACTTAATTCTAGTGGCATGTCGAAAATGAAAAAATAAGAGCATATCAAATGGAGAATGTTATTTTGCAACTTTTTATTTTAAAACTTTTTATATCTATGTATTACATAGATATCTTTGCACTTAAAAGAACTAACAAAACTCATTTAGAAAATAAGCAATTTTACCTATACCAAGAGCTGAATTTCAAAAGCTAAATTAAATTCTAGACCTAACAAACACTTTTAAATAATTTATTTTCTTTTTTGAGAAGCACTTCTAAAAAAGTATTTAAATATCTAAACCAATTAACCTGTAGTGGGAAATTCTTCCAAAATAGAAAAATCACATCCTATGATATTAAAAAATGGATTATCAGCAGCCAAGAAATAGAACCAGCCTCATCAATATATGCATGGACAGAGCAAATGAGGCATGTATTCACAATGGAGTTATTTAGCTATAAAGAAGCATTGATGTGTCATTTGCAGGAAAATAGATAGACCTGAAAATCGTGCTAAACTAAATAAGGCAAACTTAGACAAAGATCATATTTTCTCATATGCAGAACATAGACATGTGTGTATGCATATATGTGTGTACATGTGTTATGTGAGTGCATGTGTGTATATATATTGTATACATGCATGCATGTATGTGTACATGCTTGCATGTGTGCGTGTTTGTATATGCATGTGTATGCGTTGTGCGCATGCATGTGTATGTATATGTGCATGCATGCATGGGCATGATGAGTATGTGTGTGTGCTCACGTGTGTGTGTATATGATATATGTCAGGAAGCTGAAGAGATCTAAAGGGAAAGAGACAAAAAGAGATAATGTAGAGAAAAAAAGATAAATAGTGCATGTTTTCTCTTGCATACAGAATCTAGATTTAACAGTATTTATCATACACACGTGTATGACAGGAGAACTATGTAAGGGAAGAGAGGGAATGAGAAGAAAGGAGAAAGACAAGGAAGGGTAATGAAGGGGGACATAAGCAAAGTTTAACACACATAAAAATACAATAAGGAAACATTCTTTTGTACACTAAAAATTAATTTAAAAAACTTTTAAATGTGTAATATAGTCAAATCATACAGGACATAATAATCTTGTCATTTGTAATACTGGGGTAAAACTTTGCACTACGTGTGTATCCATATTTTAAGAGCACTTGCTGGTTCTGCGTCCAGCACCCACATGGTGGTTCACAACTATCTGTAACTCCAGTTCCAGAGGATCTGATGCCCTTTTCAAGTCTCTGAAGTCACTGCATACACATGGTGTACAGACATACATGCAGACAAAACATTTATACGAAAAGTAAAAAAAAAAAAAACTCTAAAAGACAAAACTAGGATGTGGGGAAAAATAAGTGTATGTAGGAAAAGGTTGTCTTCCAACTGTATCAGCTGAGAACGTCAGAACTTTTCCTGTTCTGAGTTTCCTTTAAATCTCAACTTTTTGTAAGCATCAATCCAAGTTTTCATAGCTCAAGCAACTTGGATTAAATGATCACTTGACCACCAACAATTACAATGAGAAACTCAAGGCTATTTTGTTCAAAACTTTACTGTTGAACTTAGTTCCACATAGTAACTACAGCCTATCCACCACATTCCTATGTTCAGGAAAAGCTAAACCCTGGCTGTTCCATGCACTGGGATGGGCTCCTATGCTGGAACAGAGGAGATGCAAGAGGATAAAACCCGCCAGCTTCCTGTGGAGCAGAACCAGGGGCAGAGACCCCAGGACCAGGCACAATTCCCAACAACTGGCAGATTACACCAAATGCTCCATCACCATCAGGACCCTCCAAGTTAGTACGGCTGGAAAGTGAGACTAGAGAGAAAGGAATTCACAATGCTTGCAAAAACCACAATGCTGCTGGATCCTATTCGCATACAAGACTGTCCGACAATAATTTCCACCTCCATCTCTCCTGCATAATGAAACTCTTATGTTATTCAGAGAAAGGGTTTAGACTCTCACTGCATGGCCTATTTCTAGTTTTAATTACAATGCTTGGCAAAGCTTGGGGACCATTTCAATTCATTTCAGAAATAGCTCCCCATTCAATACAAGAAGATGGATTTTTCACACTTGTGAATCTTTATTTACTTGATAATGAAGATGGCTTGGCATATAAATAAAGCATTTTCTTGGCAAATTTGGTCTGGTGAAGATGCAGAATTGTACTGAAAGAACATGCCTCAGAGATCAAAAACCTGAGAGACTCAGTTTCTCTTCTTAGTCAACCTAGCAAACATACAGTTCAATTCAAAGGTGGGACTAACAAAGTGTATGCTGCCACTTACTGATCCGTACAGCTCTCCCTTCTCATTCATGCCGAGGTAGAGTCCACTGTCCACGCCACGAATGCTGACCAGGCCAACTGCTATACTGATAAATTCCAGAATGCCTGTGAGATCAAGAGCAGACAGAGTAGAGTTAGAGCCCAGAGTATGTCCCCAGAGCCACAGCATTCCCAGGGGCTCCAGAGAGGAAACTGGGCCCAGCTTCCGACTTGGAGCATTTCATACAAGTTAAGACTTCTGCCCTAAAAAGCTGATGTTCCAACTAAATGCTATCTTATCATCTTCAGACACTAAATTATCATAATGGAACATGACTTACATAATAACTAATACAGCTTAAGAATTTTAGAATTAATAACTATATAAACATTGTAAATGATAAGTCTAATGAAAACAATATAATGAGCTAAGAGTGTACTTGGAGAGAGAAATGACATATTTCCATTTTACATATGTAAAATTAAGTATTTATGTATGGTTATCTTGAATTTGTACTTACCATCCTCTGGGATTGGGAAAAAGAGACACACACAATATGAATATTGTATATATGTGTGTGTATGTTAATATGTAAATGTATATGTGCACAAATAATTTTTTTTAAATTCCATTGTCTTATGTCTCTAAAGATAATAGTGTAGAATGCTAAGTAAAGCTTTCATTGGTGTATACAGAGAATGATCTAGCTCTCAATTGTATAACCTTAGTGAACTCCATTTGAAAAACTAAGGTATCATACACACACACACCCCTAAAATATTTGTGCCTAAACAGAGTATTGATTCTTTTTCTGTTATTGTCTAAACCTCAAAGAAATAGTTAAACAATTAAAATAACCTAATATTCTGGAAGGAAAAATGTTGGTTTAAAAAAAAATGCTCCTGATTAAAATAGGCACGGAATACTCTATCCCCAAAGTAAATCAATATAATGATCTCGTTCACTTCCTTCTTTTGCCTTGCTTACCTCACTAAAAACAACAGCACCTAAGCTGGGCATCAGTCCAGAATTTTATGACCACACATCAGCAGCTTTGGTCTCCCTGAGTCTACTGTTGCTTTAAGACGCTCATCCCACAGGATACACAGATGCTGCTAATCATCTCTGTACTTGGCCACACTCCCATTTTGGTTATAAATTAAAGTACTACACTTTTTGTAGGTCTTATAGCAGCGCATACCAAATAATGAGCTCTTATTTTGAAAATATCTTCAATTATTGACAAAGTGTACTTACATCTAAGAGTGCAAAAGGAGGGGGGAAAGTCTATGGAAACATGAATTTGTGTGTGTGTGTGTGTGTGTGTGTGCTATAGTGAGTCTCCATATATATAGGAAAGAGAGAGAGAGAGAGAGTGTGTGTGTGTGTGTGTGTGTGTGTGTGTGTGTGTGTGTGCGTGTGCGCGCGCGCTAAAGTCAGTCTCCTGTGACTAATGAAAAAGCACTTATATGGATTTTTACACAATTAATTTTCCATCTCTTATGGACTGGACCAGGCTGCCATCAAGTGCAGCCTCTGACTCCATAAATCTAATAAAGTAAAGGATTAAGTCCGTAGGAAACTCAGTTGCAAGGATCACTCACCCTCATAGACACAGTTTCACTCATTCCTGCACACTCATGAAATGTTACACAGACCTTCATGTTTATGGCTTACAGATGATGTGCCCACATACAAAAACTTATTCTAATGTGAGATCATGAATGGTAAAGAGGAAAATTACAGATTACATCTGAACTACTAACCTGTAACTTTCCTGAACCATCCACCTGACACATCCAATGTGACTAGACTTCCCTCCTTCACAGAGCAAATGAGAAGATCAAAGAGGCAATTTCTCCTTGGGGTTCACTGCATAGGAGATATACTTCCTTTTTGATGCATTCATTTTATTTCATGATACCATTCCTAACCCTTATGACTCAAAACAATCAGACCTGGAACACTTTATCATTATTAGCGACCACCAAAAAAGTTGGCCCTAATGAAGGTCATGGAAATCCCAAAATCAGCATAAGAACTTACTTCGTGTCGACTTTTGCTATAAAATGAAAAACAGGAAACATCTCATTCACCTTGAAGTCTGTGCAATTTAATTTACCAGGTCAATGAGGAAAGGGTTAACCATAAAACTAAAATCCATTCATGTCCTCTGAGAGGCCACGTGATGCTCCATTTCCTCGACACACGAGGCAGCTCTGAGAATGAATAACCCACCAACAGTTCTACCTGATCCAACAGAGAATACGATTTCACAAAACTACGTGACTGGCTGGTCCGAAGAATCGCAGAAATAATAGTAATGGCCACAAGGATCATGCTTAAGCACGAGAGGCCTTCTCTCCTCCAGTCTGTGGGACATTCCTAGGCACTGCAATGTCTTCAGCCCCAGTGTTTAATAGGGGAACTTAAATTTCAATTGTCCGAGTCAATCAGAACGTAAGGCCTGCTTCCTTGAATACCCCACACACTGCACAGTAGGCTCTAACTTTTTGGGTTTTGTATCTGCAATTTCTTGCCATTTCGCACACTTAACTTCTGAGACCTTGTTATATAATATGGGAAGGAGAGTATTAATATATTTATCTTGTTTTTTTCTAATTATTAGGAAAATGTCTGAAATCCATTTACACTCATTTATTCCATCAATGAACTATTATTGAGCAACTATTAACCAAGCACCATACCACTTATTAAATATAAAAATATGACAGAAATATACAGCCTAGGCCCAGCCTCCTGTTCAGTAATAGCCCTCTGTTATCTGTGGAGAGATATTCCTTTCATGCCTGAAGCCACAGCACCCCAAACCCTATTCATACTGTCTTTTTGTGTACATATACACTCATGACAAATTTAATTTGCAAATTAGGCCCCTTAAGAGGTTAATAACTAATAATGAACTAGAACTAGTATAGGATAGTTTAAATACAAAGTGTTTGAAACTTTTGCATTATTTCTGGAATACTCCATTTAACATTTTCAGACACGGTAAAAAGTGAAGCTAATAGGGGAAGGGGCTACTAGAATAGGAAGGACAAACAAACAGAACTATGATACACTGTGGCACACACAGTGGGATGCAGATGTGTACAACAGATGCATCTGAAGATCAGTGGTTTGTTCAGTTACAGAAAAGCAAGTCAGGGGAGGTGGCAACATAAAAAGAGTCTGAAATGAGTCTGGGGAGCTCTCCCAGCAAGAAGCAGGACACAGTGACCCCAGGTGGAAATATTTCATCACCTCAAACTATCACCCATATCCCTGAAGTTCCTACAGGGTAAGGACCTCAAAAAACATTCCAGATTTTTATGAAGTCTCCCCCATGACCCAAGGGCAAGTAAAACACCCAGATGTGTGAGTCACGGCCTTTCTCCCACACCCAGAAAACACCAGCATGGTCAGGTCAGGGAGCCCCGGCAACACAGTGGCCAGACACCACCCCGTTCAGACTAGGGGATCTTTATCTTTCCTGGTACCACCTTGTCCATGGTTAACTCTACAACCTCCACCAGATCAACCAAGCCCTCAGTGGCCAGAGCTGGTGCCAAGCAAGTGCCTCCAACTGTCTTCCAGGAGGACAGAAAATTCCTGACACTCGTCTGTGTACCTGTGCAAAGCTGAGTGAGCGACCTGGAAAGCACTGAAGACAGTGACAATCCAGAAGGACACTGTCCCACAGATGGGATGTCTCATGATCAAGGGAAGAAGAAAGGGAGAGAATAAAAATAGGGCAAGAAACAAAGAGAATAATGGTTAGCCTAAAACTGGCATTGTGACCGATCTCTCCTAGCCCACACAACCTAGACAACATCGGTTCAGAAAGGCCACAGTAGGGAGTGGTAACTAGCTGGCAGATAGACTAGTGACATTTGTTACCCTCTCCGCCACGGACAACCCTTCCTATAAGGACCCACTGGGGGCCTCATGGAGACTCCTGAGGCCAAGGACCACTGGTCATTCTTCTTCTGGGATACTCCCAGATTAGGTCTCCCTCGTCCCAGTCTCACCGACTACTAGTGGGATTGGAGTGTCTAGTTCTGTTTAATTATTTCACTAACCCCAGGTTAGTCCACCCTCCTAGAGTCCACTTTTCTATGCCTCGCCTCTAAAGCCAGCCGCAGGAAATGAGAGGGTTGGCAGACAGGAGCCGCTGCACCTCCACCTGTGCCCTCTTCAGACCAAACAGCAAAAGTGGAAGAAGCCAGTATTGGTCAGCTTCATTGAACGCCGTAACAAGATGATAAAGTCCTTTTGCCACACAATTTGGCTGCAGGACATAGAGACACCAATCTCAAACTAACCAGGAAACTTCCTCTCTGCTGGATAATTTTCACAGTGCCAGAAGGTGCTATGCAGACCGTTGGAGAAGAGCTATAATTGGTATCACTCTGCATGCTGCAATATGTGCTGGGTCTCCACCAGGTAAGATGTGCCCACTGGTGATATAGTGGTATAACTGTTACATGGGTGACCAACCACTTTCTGATTGGATTTGAGGCATGATCCATAGCAGAGTGTTCATACCTGGTACTGTAAACCAGCTCAAAAGCCTGTGGCTGCTGATCTCACAGGCCCTAGTGCAGAATCTGCCATTGTGACTTCGCTAAACCATCATGTTGCCTTCTAAATATTTATCAAGCTGTCTTCTAAATATTTACACTCAAAGGTCTATGCTTCTCTCAACTTTGTTTTCTAACCAAAGCTTCGTTTTGCGATGGGCAGCTGTTAATGCTGAGACTCCTAATTAGTTCAAGTGCTTAGAATACGGGGCAGTGAGTCCTCAGCCCTAACTGGGACAGCTGTATCACCGCCACCAGCCCTAGGCTCAGAGAACCAGAGAATGCCTGGGAAGAGGGTAGGAAGAATATAAGAGCCAGAAGACAGGGAGGAGTGCCCTGAGTGCTGTCTTCTGGACCTGCCCAGCAGCTGTAGCACTCATGACCTCGCTATAGCTCTGGTTCCCTGCACAAGATCAAACCAGTCAGCATTCCAGCATGGCTGGGAGGGGCTAATGAGCTCCCACCCCTAGTGGAGGAGCCTCTGGCAGCAGCTGACAGCTACTAGTGGAGGAGAGCCATTTTTCCTGGGGGTGTGGCTACTGGTAGGTTGCCCATGCTCCAGTAGATAGCCCCACCCATGTGTATATATGGGCTGTACTAACTAGACTCAAAGGGATTAGAGGAGGAAGCAGCAGCCATGAAGTTAGAGGACCTGTTGGAGGTGTCCAGGGGCATTTAGAGGGGGGAAATAAAGAGAGAGAAGATCGGGATTCTTTGTATAGATATATGCAAAACCCTACAAGTAAGTTTTTAACTTCGTTTTATTAATTTTTTTAAAATCACATCAGTATCTGTCCTCACCTAGTTCCACTACCATCTGACTTGACTCCTGCCCCTCCAATGGCTTACCAGCAGGGGTATCCATCTCGGTAGGGTTCTAATGACCTTTAGAGTTACCACTCCCAAGCCAGGAGGTAGGCCTGCTTCAGCTTCAGCAGGCCCAGAGTTCACTTTTTCCTTTGCCTACTTAATTTTTGCTCATTGTCTAGCAAGACCAGAAAGCCCTTCGAAGTGAAAAAACACACTCTTGCTTCCCAGTCCATCACTCAGACACGACCCCCAGCTGCCCTCCTCCCAAGGAAAAACAAAGGGCTCCATAAAGTCCCACCTTCAACTCCCTGGCCCGGCTGCAACCCCTGCCGCGATGAGACTCCCTCACCCCCACGTTCCCTAACACCACCGAGGCCACGTCCCCACCGAGCTTGCCAGTAGCTGCAGTCACCTGCGGCGGCCTGGGGGCGGCAGAAAGCGCTTGCCCAGCACGTTTCCTTCTGCCGTTCCCTTCCAGGTAGAAAAATGCGCCTTCTATTTTAATCGAGGTGTAAACCCACCCCACCTACAGCTACTCTGAAACCCAGGGAGAAGATGAAGTCCCCTGGGAGGAGCCAAGGAGGCGCCGAGGCCTCGGCTGCGGGGAGGGGGTGGAAGGTGAAGCCCGGGTGGTGCGGACGCCAGGTGCGCCCCGCAGCCCCTCCGCCCCGCCCGGGTCCGCACCGCTGGGTCCTAGCGCCGAGGCGACTCCCAGCGGGCGGGGCTGGGGACGCAGGGCGCGGAGGCTCCCGGCACACGCACAGCGCTGCAGAGGTTGCTAATATTGGGACCTGCCGCAGCAGCAGCAGCGGGAGACCGCGGCACTGCTGTCACCCCGGGGGCCCGCTTCTCACTGCAACCGGATGAAAGACTTAAATAACCCTCCTTCCCCACCCCCACTGCGCACAACCGCCCACTCAGCTCCATCCAAACCAGGGTGAGTGGCATCGCCAAGAGCCAGGCGCGCCCTTCCCCCCCACCCCCGCGGCAGACACCCGGCAGAACTGCAATACTCGCACCCGGGGTCCCCAGCAAGGGTCGGGTCTTCCGCTTGTCTCCTAACAACACCCTCTCACACGCGCGTACACACACACACACACACATACACACACAGTGCGGAACCAGAGAGTAGAGATGTCACTTCCTTGGCGACACCTTCTCCAACCTCTAGGGTCGAGGCGGGGTGAGGAGCTGGGGCTTTTTGTTTGATAGTTTAGGTTCTGCCGGTACCTGCAGTCCTTGTCCGCTGACCCCTGAACGCGCGCGCTCCCTGGCCTTGTATCTTAGCACAGACATCTGATGTCTCAAGTGCGCGTGGCAAACGTCCTATCTTAAAGGTGACTGCATTTTTTATAAAAGAAAGAAAGAACGCCGTTGGGGGAAGGTACGTGGAGAGGCCCGGAATGTAAGGGCCATCCATTGACCTGGGCCCAGTTGTGGAGCGCCCAGGGTTGGGACCTGGAAATTCACACAATGAAGGTGGCCCTGGCTGGCCGCAGCGCCCCTGCAGCCGTGCGCTCTGAGAGCAGCCGGCCTTCTGCTACAGCGAGGCCAGCTCCAAAGCCTCTTCCAGGGGCAGCAGTTAACAATAGCATGCCGCCCCCTGCACCGCCTGCGCAGCCCTTTGTCACCCCCACCCCCACCCCTTCCCCTGCGGCTGTGGCCTCGCCAGGCCGGGAGCCCCCGACCCACCTCCCAGGCCCGGGGGAGCCCCCACGACTCTCCCAAACCCCGCTGCGCGCTCCAGAAAGAAGGGGGGAGGGACCCTGCAGAAGACCTCGAAGCTCAGTTCCGACCTCTAGTCTGTCCTCAGCCCCGCCACCAACTCTCCGGCTGCGGTGCGCGCCTCCGGCGGTTCCCACATCGCACACCACCACCGCGCTGCCTCGGGCGGCGGCTGTCAGCGCCACCAGACCCGCACTCACACACAAAGAGAAAGCTACGGGGCTTAACACGGGCAAAAAGGAAAAATCGGACACCCTTCACGCGGCCAGAAGGGTGTTGGCCCCTGTCCTCCCTCCCCCTAGCCCGGAGCGGTCCCCGCAGCACCGAGGGGCGCACTGGAGCAGGGTGGAAAGGGAGTTAAAACCCGAGCGTGCTTAGGACCGCGCGGAGCGAAAGCAACGCGGGGCCCGGGGCTGAGCCCGCACCTGCCAGCCCTGAGCGCGGGAGGACCCGACTCCCGCTGCCCGGAGCATCAGGCGGACTGCCCGGCGCCCTGGGACACTCAATCCCCGCCACCACCCGCCTCCAGTCTTGCTCCGAAAGCTGGGCTCCGTAGCAACCCTTAAGGTGGCCAGCAAGAAAAGCACTCTAGCAAAGTTTAGTCTTCCCTCCGCGACAGTCAGCAGCGGTGAGAAGATAGTTAGGTTTCAAAGGAATAATCGCGGCGACGAGCTACACTTGGTTTTTAAACAGGGAGGGGACGCAAGTCAGCTAGAAAAAATTGACTATGTTCAGTTTTGAGCCCAACCTCAGTAGTGAGCTAAGGGGAAAACCCTGGGCCTCGAGAATCTGAACTATACCTCCAGGCCTGAACCCTCATCACCTTGGGGCAACATCCACAGTCCACAAAGCTAAACACATAGTTTAGATTGAGTCCAACATCTGGCATTAAAGCATGAGGAAGAAAAATCACCACAGGACTTGGTTTTACGACCTAGTCTAAGTGTCGTCAGGTGGGTTCACTCAGGAGTTAACTCTTTCCAACAGTCTGGTTGCCCAAACTGTCGATTTTTTTTTTTTTTTGTAAGTAAGTAAGGGGGAAACCTAGATTCCACACACCCCGCCCCCTCCCCATGCCCAGGCAGAACTGTGCTCGCTGACTTAGCACCGCACTGCTGAAGGTGCCCCGCCAGGCACGTGTGTGCAGGCATGAAAATGGGCAGAGTCCCCACCTGAGTCTGCAGCCTTCGCTGCTGAGTCACAAGTACTCTGCTCCGAGCAAGAAATCTTCGGAATGGCCTTTTCAAATGAGCCTGCAGCTTTTGCAAGCGCACGCAAACACTCACACCAGAAAGCCACGGGAAACCCACACAAGGCTGCACACTGTGGAAATTAAAAGACCGAGGTAGAGAGTCGACGGCTGGAAGATCCAGCACCCTTAGTGGGATTTCGGCCCCTTCCCAGGTCATTTTCCCCAGGAGCTCCTGCCTCGGATGCTTCAGATCTAAAACACGACTTTAGTGTTCCCCACAGAACAGCCAGCAATCTTTCAGACCGGCCCCAGGAAAAAAACAACATACTTAATTTACAATTCGAGCAGAATACTTATTAGAGGAAATGGGAAGGGGGGAAACTTAATCAGAGCAAGATACCGACTACCTACAGCAAACTGGGTGCATTTTGAAGTTCTTAGTGATTGAAGCTTAAAACTCATGGAATAGACCATTAAAAAGAAACTTCTTAAACCTGATCTTTTCACGTATCTGATAAAACAAAACTTGGGATTCGGGTTATATTAATAACTCATTTCCCCCCCCCGTTAAAAAGAAGAAGAAGAAGAAGAAGAAGAAGAAGAAGAAGAAGAAGAAGAAGAAGAAGAAGAAGAAGAAGAAGAAGAAGAAGAAGAAAGGCCTTTCAGTGTAGACTTGCACCAGTGCCAGTCACAGATCTGCAATTCCGGAGGCTTTTTTCCCTCCCTGGGCTGGCAAGACACGCACAGAGACCGGGGGGAGGGGGGTATGAATATGAGACTATATCCCTTCCAGCATCCCCGCCTAGCCACCGCATCCTGGTAGTTAACAATCTGAAATGTCACCGCGTGGACACGGAAGGGTTAAAGGCATACCTACCGAATCGGCTGTGGTCTTTCCTGGTTCCCTGGATAGTACCGTTGGGGAAGATTTCTAAGTGAAATCCAGTCCTGCAGTACAGCTGCCTCCGCCTGAGAATCCCCTTTAAATGATCCAAGTCCGTGACTGCGGGTCCCCGGGGCAGCCCCCCTGCTTCAGACTGACCCAGGTGGTCACTTAGCAACACCGGACTGTCCACCGGCAACACCGGTACGTTCCCGAACGGTACCGCGTCCTGCACACCGAAATAGCTCCCAACTTCACCTAAGGGAGCCATCAGAGGACTCGGCTTTTAAGCACAAGAATAAACAATAATGATCGTATCAACCAGGAGACACTAGGCGAGGTATATCCAACTCCCCTCCCTTGCCGTAGTTGCAGAGAGAGAGGGAAAAAGGGGTTCTTTTCTTCAATCCATCCAATGCATAAATAAAAGTAATCTGCTGTTTTTCTGGCACAGGTTCAAGGTCAAACCACTGATAGTCTAAGAAGCCACCACTTTATACTCACACACTGACACTGATCAACACAGCTATGCATCGCTACATATGGAGCCTCGGCTCTCAGCAAGCAGAAAGATCTTCACCCCATCCGACCGTAATAAGGGGAAAAAATCCGTAGTTTCTCCATTTGCTTAGAGATCAGAATGACCATAGCAACGTAAGTGCTTGGGCGATATTACAGGGATTTTTAAGATGCTCGGGCTACGTCAGAATTTACGGATCCTGACTCCAGAAAGGCATGCGCTGTTTTTACTCTCTAACCGACTCTGCAGACATCAGCATGAATCCTTCAAGGGGAAGGAAAAAAAAAAACCTCACGTTGGCGGCGGCGACAAATCTCTCCTCCCAGTCCCTCCTCTAAAAAATAAGGATAATATAACAAAAAGAAGAAAAAAACTTTCGGCGTCCAAAGCTAGTATCCAGAACGCTGCAGGGGCTCTGCGGAGGTCCAGCGGCTTGCAATGAGGCGAGCGGCAAGCGGCGGGCGAGGACCGCGTCCCGGAGCTCGCGTGCTGCCCGGGCTGCCGCGAACAGGTGTCGCCGCGCGGGCCGCGCAGCGCCGTGGCCGCGGAGCGCTCCTCCTGCGCAGCCCCCGCCGGCGCGCAGAGTGGCGCAGGCGGCGGCATTGGGCCGGGTTTAAGGTAGCGCGGCGGCCGCCCCGCTCCGCCCGGTCCTAGCGCCCGCCCTGACGCCCGAACCGCTCTGCCGCAGGCCGGGCACAGGCGGGCAGAGCGCGGGACTTCTCCGGGAGGAAGACCTAGGAAATCCAGCTTTAGAGACGGAGAAAGCCGGAGACGCAGTGCCACAGGCGAGAAGCAGCAGCCGGGAGACGTTCGGTCACCTGAAATCTAGCTCGCTAGAGAAGCAGGCATGGGCAGAGGGGAACTGGGAGAGCAGTTTTCGCGTGGACTCTGTAACCTTGCGTCGCATTATAAAATAGACTTGGAAGGCAGGGTTGGTGCAAGGAGCTTGGTTGGACAGGGCAGTTTCTCTTTCATTCTTCAGGCAGACTCAGAGAAGCGCAAACTATATTGCAGGTAAGACAGTTGGGTGTGGAGTCAGATTCTCTCCTCTCTCTCTCTCTCTTTCTCTCTCTCTCTCTCTCTCTCTCACACACACACACACACACACTGGTGCCCCCACACTTGGGCTTTTAGGGTCATTCTGACTCGCATCTTCGGGTGTTTTAGGTCCTGCCTCTGCCTCCCAGGTTCCCGCGGCTAGGAGCAAAGGGCACCCGGGGCTCCTCTGTCCTTGAGTTCGACTCACACCCCAGATCTGAGCGTGCGTCTATCAGGGAGAAGGTTCCACGGAGTTCCCTCTCGCTCTCAAACCAAGCTACTTAAGAAGGTCTTTGCCAGCCTGAGCTCTACTTTGCGTGGGAGAAGCGAAAGGAACGAGTTCCACGGTCTCTTTCCATGGCCCGAAGCTCTCTGCATAGCCATAGAGCAGGGCGAGAGCCACCGGCCCGGCACCCGCGCTGCTCGCTGCTCAGTGATTGCTTGCTGCCGCCGGTGCACTTGGAAGCCGAGCTCTGGTTCCGGGCCAGGGCTTTTGCTCGTGGCCAACGGCCTTCGAGCCCAGCTCCAGGCAGGGACAAAGAAACGCACTGCCCAGGGCCACCAGGGGAAGGGCCCACCGGTGGCGCTGTCCGCACTCTGCCACCCACAAGCGCCCCGGACCGCGAACGCGGCGTCCCCAACACAAGCACTGCCCCCGTAGCCCGCCCGAAGGCCCGGTCTCTCTCCCCCTGCTCCTCTTTGTTCACATTGTCTTAGACTCTCAGGTCAAGGCGGTGAAAGTTGCTAAGACTTGAGCGCAGCTCCTGACGGCGTGCCAGAGAGATGCAAAGTCCAAAGACAGGAGCCCTGCAGTAGGGAACCAAATAAAAGGCTTTTTCTGTGGGAAAAGTCAACCTAAGGCGGCGAAGCCCTAGGGCAGGTCCTACTGGGACCCGAGGGTTTTGCCCCAAAGGCGAAGGTAGCAATGAATTTGCAGATTTCGCGGACGCTGGAGGTGCCTGTCCCTGGAGCGACCTTCCCCTGCCCCCAGGGTAGAAGGCGTGCTCGCGCAGGGTCCCGAAGGAGAAGAGAGGAGCCAGGTGACCCTCCCTTCTGTCCACTCCCACACCTCTTTGCCGCAGTCCGGGGTCACCCGGAGTCCCAGCACTGGCTTCATGCGTCTGGCTTGCAAGTTTCCACTGCAGAAGAACCTTGCCTATTTACAGCAGTCTCATCCTCGTTGTTAGAGCGCTGACTCTAATGTTAACTGCTCGGTGGCAGATACAAGAAGCTGGGAGGAAGTGACACTTCTCATAAACTATTAGAGTAGCTTGCATTAATCACCCCAGGTCGCCAACAGCCTTGTGTTAAGCAGGGACTCTGCTAGACCCTTTGGGTATAAAGTGCCAGGTTGATTTAAAGAAAAAAAATGGTAGGAGAGATCAAGAGAATGAAATGCAAGAAGGTGCTGTGTAAAGGGCTGGAGAACAGGGTGCAGACATTTGCAGAGGACTGAACTGGGTCGTTTTCCACCAGCTGTCTCCAACCACGTTCTTTCTGTCTGAATTTAGCCTGTTCTCCTACGAGCAAAGACCATTTCCGCCTCTGGTTCCTGAAGCATCCTGTCCCTTTAAAAGTGATGCAGCAGTGAGAAAGAGTAAAGTAGCTGACCCAGCACTTTTGCAGTGTGCTCTTCCCTTCGCATTCCCACTGCAATCAGTTTAAGTCCCCTTTTCATCTGCATCCCTACCTCCAGCGGCAAGCCCCTTCTAGGCCCCCTGCCCCTTTGCTTGCCCATCGGGTTTTTCTGCGGCTTACATTTGGTCCTTTCCCTGCCTAGTAATAGAAAGGATGACCTTGCTATCTCCCTGACCTTATTACATTTTTTTCCAGGCACTCACCCCATGCCCGCGGCTAACCTCTTCAAGGTTGCTTCAGAGTTACACCATAACTGCATTCAGGTTCTAAAAAGTTTTACCAGCACTCTTCAATCATTACAATAAAATAGTGCTGTGGCTTTCTAGGCACACGTGGTGTGACTAACTGGCTTAATAACACCTGTCTGGGTGACAGGCTTATAAATAAAAGAAAAACAACATAAAGCAGGCACAGACAATAGATACTCAAGACAGGTGCCCTCATTATATGCCTCCTATACCCCTCCATGCATTTCTGCACATGGGGCATTCAGTCAGTTCTAAACCCCAAACTCTTTGATGCTCTCTCTCCTCCAAAGGCCTTAATCCCTCTTCTTTGTCATTTCTTCCCCCCCACACACACACACACACTTACCTATGTATTCTCTCCGGTTTGACATTTGTCTTTCTTGCTATCACTGTAGTGCCTGGGCCCAGACTGGAGTAAGTGATGAGAAGTCAAGGGGACTATGACAAGGAATGAACACCCCAAGAGTCCACAGATCTGTAACACAGTATCCAACATACCTACTCTCACTGCTGCTGTGCACCCTGGCTTAAATCCATGCATGTAAACATGGCCTATGTGCTGTAAGTGCTCCACACATTTGAAGTGGCCATTTGTCCTCTTCACCTGCTCTTGTTTTGTTCATTAATTTGTGTGTCCTATATTGGCTTTGTGCACACCTGCATACACACACACACACACACACACAATCAGCACAGAATCTCTCATTCCCTTCCAGTAACAATGACTGCATATCCAGGCCACAACCCTTCACTTCCAACTTCCTCCATTCTCCCATCCCCAGCCTACAACTTTGCGATCTACTCATGGCATGGGGTGCGAGGCAGGTGGTTTGGCTTCTTGGACTGACCTCATGGAAAAGTTTGAACTTGGTAGGGCCTGGAACCATTGCAACAAGTCCTGGCTTGCTTCCAGTGGGACAGACACTCCAAGTGCTTTCATGCTTTAGCCATTTTGCTCTCAAATCTGACTTTGTAATGTCAGTACTATTTTGTCACCCTTTTTTTTTTTGGTTTGGTTTTTTTGAGACAGGGTTTCTCTGTGAAGCCTTAACAATCCTGGAACTCCGTTTGTAGACCATACTAGATCTGCCTGTCTCTGCCTCCCAGTTGCTGGAATTAAAGGTATGTTCCACCATGCCTGGCTTTGTCGAATTTTTCCTAATGAGGTTGTGGTTTATGAAGACGCATCTATCAACCCATTGCTAACAAATGGTAAAGACTAGTTCATACTTTTGAGAGCCCCGTGGCACAACAATACCATATATTATAAGAGATGACTTCCTGGGCATAATGGCGCACACCTATAATCGCAGCAGTCAGGAGGTTGAAGCTAGATCAGTGTGAGTTCAAAGCCACCCTATATCTTAAAAAGACCAAAAACAGACCTTAATATACAGGAAGAAATAATGAGTATATGTACTTGACAACCTGTTATTCTGAGTATATATAACACAATTAGATAAATTATATTTTTAAAAAAAAGTTATAGCCAGGCGTGGTGGCACACAACTATAACTCAGTGCTCAGAAAGCAGAGGCAAACACATCTCTGTGAGTTCCAGGCCAGTCTGGTCTACAGAGGGAGGGCCACGTCAGCCAGGGCTACAGAAAGAAAAACCAACAGAAAGAAAAAACAACAGGAGGGAAAGGGCAAGAGAGAGAAGAGCCCCAGAAACAATGGTTTTTAAAATGTGCAGGAACCATCTGAAGAATGTTTTCAAATCTCTCCACGGACACAAAAGACTTGAACAAATAAAAAAGACATGGTACTCCTAAATAGAAAAAAAAATCCAGTTTTGAAAACATATAATCCTTCCTAATCTAAAGGCTTACCATGATTACAATAAAAATGCCAACAAATTGTTTTATTAGCCACATTGATGCTAAAGATAATATTGAAAATTCAAGTGGCAAATTTTTGACAAAAAAGAAGTTAACTGAGGTTAACGAGTCATACAATAATTTCAAGTACTTTTACACTCCAGTAAATAAAACACAGCATTACCATATAAATAACTGAATAGAGCAGCAATAGTCTATAAAGTTCTTAAAAATCTGAGTACACACTAGAATTTAATATAAGATAATTAATGAGGCAAATGAACTAGTTAGTAACTGGTTCTAAAAGAATTGAAGAGGCAACTGGGAGAAAGAGAGTTTTCCTTCACACTTGAAATGAGGCTAGAGCTCAAGTGGTTCAAATGCTTAAGTGGAAATTTAAATTGTAACAAACACTAAAAGAAACAATGGAGAAATCCCTTTACACTCTGAGTGGAAAAGCCTTTCTAATTGAATTGCAGAATTCAAGTGCCTGAAAAAGAATGCTGAAAAATACAACCACACACAAAATATAGCTCCACAAGAGGAAACCAAATTCAGAAGTTAAAAGGTGGAATAGAGCCCGGCAGTGGTGGCGCATGCCTTTAATCCCAGCACTCAGGAGGCAGAGGCAGGCGGATTTCTGTGAGTTCGAGGCCAGTTCGAGGTCTACAAGAGCTAGTTCCAGGACAAGCTCCAAAGCTCCAAAGAAATGCTGTCTCAAAAAAAACAAAAATGGGCTGGAGAGATGGCTCAGCGGTTAAGAGCACTGGTTATTCTTCCAGAGGACCCGAGTTCAATTCCCAGCACCCACATGACAGTTAACAACTGTCTGTAACTCCAGTTTCTGGGGATCTGATACCTTCACACCAATCCACATAAAATAAAGTTAAATAAATTATTTTAAAAAAACAAAAACAAAAAAAACCAGGTGGAATAGAACAAACTGTGCATATCAAGTCGAAGGGCTGATTTTCCTATCTATGAACAACCTAAAAATGATTAAGCAGCAAACGGCCTCTGCTGGGCACAGTGGCACTTGCCTGGAATCCTAGCACATGGGAGGTGGGGGTAAAGGGATCAGGAGTTCAAGGCCTGACATAGCAGTTCAAGACCAGCTGGCCAGATGAGGCCCTTTCTTAAAAGGCCAAACTAATAATAGTAACAGTGATGATGGTGGTAGAGGTGGTAATAACAGTGATGGTCTGGTGTGACGGTGGTGGTGGTAGAGGTGGTAATAACAATGATGGCCTGGAGTGATGGTGGTGGTGGTGGTGGTGGTGGTGGTAATAACAATGATGGTCTGCTGTGACGATGGTGGTGGTAATAACAATAATGGTCTGGTGTATGTCTGATATGTGAGTCCAGAAGTCATCACTCCATCCACAGAGGAAAAAGGATGAGCAGACTAAAAATCAAGAATTCATCTTAAGTCCCCAGAGAACTGAGGTCCTGAGACAGACTGCTGGGAAGCCAGGCAGACATAGAGTCAATACTTCCAAAGCAGAAGAGAGGGGAAGCAACCTACACCTGGAGCCAAGGTAAGTACAGTTACTTCAAACTATAATTCCCGAAGGCTCAGTATGAATACATTGTGAGAGTTAAGACATCGTATGGGGCTTAGTCTCAGAGGACCTGCCCCCTTTCCCTTATTTCCAAATGCTCTCTCAGGTTCCCACTGTGGATATCAGAAAAAGAATCCTTCTTACTTGCCTTGGAGGAGAGCCCATTTTGGAATACACCCAGAACTCCAGTTTCCTGTGTCTGAGGAAACTGTTTGACCCCAGCCTACTTCAGCTGGGAAGGGAGACACCCAACGTAACAACCCCTGCCCTCCAAATCCCCACATCAGGCTCGTTAAACAGACAGGCCTCACCATAGCAACATTGAAGACATCCCTCCTCCATGCCTGGGATGGCTAGTTTTAATCATCAGTTTAACACAATCTAGATTTGAGACCTATATGAAGTGATGTCTAGAGACTAGGTATTAGTAACGTTGATGACATAAAAGAAACCCCCGCAGTCGTCACAATGTTGCTACTTCACTTCTCAAACCCAGCGAACGCTGAGCAGCCTTTAACAGCAGTGGAGCCCCCCCCCCCGTCTGAAACTCCAGCAACTCCTTGGGAGAACTGGTTTTTACCCTCTGTAGGCTTCCTTCCCAAAGAAAACGCCTCATCCCTGTTTCCTTCCATTCTCGCCTTTCCCCAACAGAACATTAATCTCCTCTCAGGCCCCACTGATATATTTAATAGTATTGTCTTCATTTGTTTCCAACTCTTGAGTGTTGCTAACACGGTTGGTGAAGTCCTAAGCTTAATGACACGCGTCTGAATCTGATATGGCCCCTCTACAGCTGGAAGTTGTGGAGAGGCCATGAAACGGTGAAGAGGTTGGCCCTCCGCAGAAGCATGATAGCAGGGGCAGCCTTCGAAGATTTCTGTGTTAGGTCTTGGTTTCCCAATCCGTGGCTCTGTGACACATGCACAGCTACAACCAAGCATCACCCTGGGCATTTCTGTACAGTAAAACCTTACAAAGGCCTTGAAACTAGGAGGTGTAACTTTATGGCGGAGGGCTCAGCCCACATGCACATGGCCCTCGGTTCCATCACCAGGCTGATGTCAAAAAGAAGTCTTTCTTCGAGCTTTTCCAAATGTGGCGTATATTGTTGTCCGCCATAGTCAGCCTACTATGCCATTTTACAGTGCTGCCATGGTGTTAAAGGTGTTAAATTCGTTCTCTATCGAATTTGTTCCATTCCCTGCAAGGGGATTGGGTGAACTGGGGCACCTGAATCCAGAGATTCCCTGACCCCAAGTCATCTGAACATGATGTGCTCCGGAGAGCTGGGAGAACCCTTCTGAGTTCTCCCAAGGCCTGATATGTCCCTGCACTCCCTCTAACTTAAAGACATAAAAATAAATAGAAAATTATTCATCAGGCCAGACAACACAGGCTTCAGCATGCTTGCATTATCCAGCCTTAGCTTAGAGAAATGCATGAATATGGATCTGAGTTGAGAGTTAAAGTTACAGTGGGAGAACCACTTTAGAATGTGACAAAGACAAAGTCACAAGACCTCAGGCACCATTTTGTACTGGGTGGCTTCTTAAAGAAGGTATGTAGTCAAAATTAGCATGTCAAATTTCCCTAGGCTACATATTATAGCAAAAAAAGAGTACATTAATTCTATCAATTATGCTATCATGGTAACTCAATTCAATAATTATCCCAGCTTCTCAGTGTTCCAGAACTATCGTACAGTTTACCAAGGTGACCTTTTAAAGAGGCAATGCAACTTTGGTGTTTGGATTGGTGTTTCGGTTTTTTGACACAGAGTCTTGCTATGCAACTCAAGCTCAGCTGGAATACTTTCTTAAAACTTCTGCATCCTGATTACTAGGAAGTATGAATTTCTGGTGTGCACCACACCTCACAAAGAACATACAACACCTTTCTGTATCTTTTTCTAAATAGCTTTTATAATTTAATGAATCCCATTTGGCTGGAGAAAGTCTGTCCCACATGGCCTTTATTCTACTGGTCACCACAACGTATATGGTAGCCATGAAGAGATCTAGAAAGTGCCTATCCTCCAAACTCCCCGAAGTTGGCTATGATTTAAAGAGAGGAAACGGGAGTCAAGGGGAAAGGAAGGTAGTCTATTCGTGAGCTAGTCAGACCCGGGAGCTACCGAGTGAGCCATTTACAGTATCTGGCCAGGAATTACTGAGTAGCATGGGCTCAGAGACAATGCCCAGCGTACTGTTCCATAGCAGACAGACGCCACCAGGATATTGCTATTTGCAGTGCACAGGAACCTCTGGAAGGTGACGAAATGACACGGGATTGAAAATGCCAACAGTGACACCCCTTCTCCACTGTCCTCCACAGTATTGCAGCCTGACCCTACAGGATTTAAATGGCCTGTAACTAATTGACTTCAGTGTGACACTGTGTGCTTCGGTATGTTGACTACACAGTGAAAAGACAATGAGACGTTCTGGGTGCTCCTAAGTCCACCCAAATGTGAAGGAAAGTGTACATTTTGAGTCATTTCCCCTTAAAAGCTGTAAGATTCAAGAGGCCATGCCTATTATTAATCCTTAAATATTTCCCTGATGATGGCTCAGCTGCTTGCATGGATGCGTCTTTCAGCTTGGGTTAGGTGACCTGTGTCCAAGTACTCACTTCTGTGGATTTCAAATGCTACAGTAGCCAACGGCCAAAGCAAAACCCCAAACTCCATGACCTTTTCCCCAACAAAAATTATTGTCCTCTGAAATAAATAAAAAGATGTAAACAGCAGTGAGATGTCAATTAAACTGTACCGAAGGAGAGTTAAAAAAAAAAAGAGAGAGAGAGAGAGAGACATGATTCACTGTGTGCTGAGTTGAAGAAAAACAACAGCAACAAAACAAGATGAAATAGAATGGGCCTCCACAGTCCGTAGATTTGGAGAAAGGAAAGACCCAGTAGGTAGGAACGGAGGGGCACACCTCTAACTCTAACCCTAGGGAGGCTGAAGCGGAAGGGACAGAGCTTGAGACCAGAGCTTGGCTTCATAGCGAAACCCTGTCTCAAAAGAAAAAAAGAAAACATTGAGTGAGGAAGAAGAGGAGGAGGAGAAGAGGAAGATAATGGAGGGCAGGGAGGGAAATCAGTAAGAAGAGGAGAGCAAACTGGATTGTGTTCTTCAGAAAGCCTCCCACCAGGCAGACTAAGCTAGCCCCATAGGAACGTAGGAACCAGGGCTAGCCCAGAAATGTACTCAAAGACTGAACTCCATCCCCAGCACTGCAAAAATGTAAATGAATGGAAATAGTCTCAAAACCATTTCCCATCCTGTACAATGGGTTGTTTCCAGGATTAGAAAGAAAGAGGAGTATAAAATAAAGTGTCTAGTCCCAAATTTGTTCCAAAAATGTTTTGTGAAGATACAATTTATTAATAAGTACACATTAATTTTACCAAAACAGTAAACAGTTTTAGTAGAGAAAAGAGGGAATGTTATTTATGAAGATGAAATAATAAGAGGAAAGAAAGTAGAGAAGTCATTTGAATACAGTACAAATAACACTACACAAACCCCACTGAAGCCTGGTGGCAAGTCCAAAAGAGACAACAGGTCATGAATTTATTCCTGCGTTTGTTCCCCTCTCCTAGATTTTCAATAGGGTGATAATGGTGTTTCTGAAGCTACATGGTACCTTTTTCATAGTAATTTACCCACTTCCTAGCATAAAGCTCCTGTTGCATATCCTCTAGAGCTGTTTGTAATGATCCCAAACAATGATTTTATTCAACTCATAGTTTCTGGAGAGCCAAGAGCCCACCTCCAGAAGGAAAGCAAAACAACTGAAGAGGGTCCTGCCCTCATTTGTCCTGTGACAATAACAATGGTGGAAGTGTAAGCCCCTTTGAATATTTAGGGTGACTGTATCAGGACTTCTACCAGGGTAGCAGGGACAGAGAGCAAGGGAAGGACAAGTGAGTCAGATTTGCTGAAGGCAGTCCTGACTAGGTAAGTCTAATGTCCATAGGGTCAGCCTGAGGGCTGGCAACTGGAGACAGGACCTTCCTGCCATTCACGGTGGAATTTCTCCTTCCTCAGAAAACCTCCCATTCTCTTTGTGTTATCGTTTGAATGCAGACTGTCCCCCACAACAATGTATCACTTAAAGCTGGTGACTCTTACAGGTGAAGAAAGTTGTGGCTGTTGCTGTAATAAAATACCACGGCCAAAACAGCTGATAACCGAGGCGTTCTAGAAAAAGGAGTGGGTTTTCAGTGTCTGGGTCCAGAGGGCTAAGAGTCCATCATGGAAGGAAAGCATGGCAGCAAGCAGGGGACACAACAACCAGAGCAGGAAGGATGGCAGGAGCTCTCAGAAAGAACTGACAGTTGTCCCCAGGTACTAACTCGCTAAGCCCACCCCCAGTGACATAACTCCTCCAGCAAAGCCACACCACCTAAGCCTCCCCAAACAGCACCACAGACTGGGGACCACGTGTTCCAAATAACTGAGCCCATGGGCGACATTCTTCTTCGAGACACCACAGAAGTCTAGTTGGAAGAAGTGGATCACTGCAGGCATGTCCTTGAAAGGAAGTAGCAGGCTTTCTGGATTCCAACCCCACCCTTTCCCTGGCCCTGACGACAGCTCGCTCTCTGCCACCGTGTTCTGCCTCACCATAGGCTCAGAAACAAGTTAGCCCGATGACCATGAACTGAAAACTGAAGCCATGAGGCAGACATAAAGATTTGTTACTTGAAGCTGTTTTGCCTAGATATTTTGTGTTCATGAAAGAAAGCTAAGCAGGATATCTTTCCGCTGAGAGGATGTGCCCAAAAAATTATCCAGAACATTGGTTCTCAACCTGTAGATCACAACCCCTTGGGAGGAGTCAAATGACCCTTTCACAGGGTCGCCTAAGACCATCAGAAAAACACAGATATTTACAATACCATTCATAACAATAGCAAAATTATAAACTAACAATGAAAATAATTTTATGGTTAGGGGTCACTACAACATGAACTGTATTAAAGGGTCAAAGCATTAGGAAAGTTGGGAACCACTGATCCAGAATGATCTCCCTTACTTAACGCCAACTGGTTATCCATGTTGATTGCCCCGAACTAAGCGTGAGTTTGATTGGATCACTGTGGTTGCCATTTTACTGGAAGGCAGATCAAGTATATCCTCATAGTCACTCAATGTCTCTTCATTATTTTCTCCTATTTCCTGGTTTATCTAAAGTCAGAAATGGTAGCATAAATCTTTAAGCCTAGTACTGAGGCAGCTGAGGCAAGAGTATGGTGAATTGGGGGTCAGCCAGGGCTACATGGCAAGACCCTAACCTGAAAGGTCAGAAAACATCAATGAAAGCCACTGATGTCAGTCTTTGTTTCAGACCACACTGAATACGGTCCTCTCAGGATAGATGTCATGCTTACTCACCCTTTTCTTTCTTCCTAAGGGCAGCCTAACGCAATGTTCTATTATTAAAAACAAACAAACAACAACCACAACAAAATCCTCTGTTGGCAGAGAACACCTTAAATGAGGGCAGCATTCCTTATTTGCGCAGGCTTTTGTTTTAATCCTGGTTTTAGAAAGATACAACCCATAACAGATGCTGGGAAAGATGACAGTAGAGACAAACTTTGCGTCCTATTGACTGTAACCTCAAATGGGAGGAGGTAAAGTGTGGAGCATGGCCTTTATTTTCACACTATGGATTCCAAATTCTTTGTGACCTTTGTTGACCCTTGTTTTACTGGTCAATCTCTTGTTTAAATTTACTTTACCTTCAGCCCCTCCTGATTTACATAACTGACTTCATTTGTGCCATTGGCTGTTTGCTAATGTTCTTAACCAGGGCTATTTTACCCCCACAAGAAAATCCAACCACTGTCTAGAAGGTACATTTGGTCTCACGACTGGGAGCATCATGAAGATAGAGGCCAGCGGTGACACCAAACATCTCTGGTGCACAGGACAGACCACTGTTCCCTAAAATGTCTGTAGTGCTGATCCTGAGACACTCTAATGTAGATCACAAATTTGAGGCATCTGTCACAAACTTCAATTACTTTCTAAAACTCTAGATCTATGAAGGAAGTAACAATTAAAAAGGCTAGAAATATAATGAACATCATGGGGTTTTTACCTGTACTCATTGGTGTTCTTAATATACATATATATTAAAAATTTTTAGATAGGTATGTAAAATTATGAAGAGAGAGAGACTTACTACAAGGAACAGGCCTTTAATCACAGGGGTTGATAAATCCAAAATCTTTAGAGCCAAAGTCCCAGTTCAAGGCTTAGGCAAGAAGCAACTGTCGAGCCAGGAAGAGTCTGAGTCCCACTCCAAAGGTCACCAGGCAGGTGCAAAGGTCACCAGGAAGGTACAAAGGTCGCCAGGCAGGAAAATTTACTCAACCTCAGGTCAGCCTTTTATTATCATTTTTTAAAAAACAAAAAATAAAGGAACCCATGGTAGAAAATCACTGGGAAAGACCGTGGTGGGATCCTGTGAGACAGGCTTTCATTCTCTTCAATTGATTGGATAAAGCTCACTCACATTCGAGAAAACCATCTGTTGTTCTCAATCTGGAGTTTTAAATGTTAATTTCATCCAAAACATTCTCTCAGAAATACCCAGAGTAACATTTGACGGAGTATCTAAGCAACCTCTGAGAATAGGCAAACTGAACATAAAATTAAGCATCACACACCCGAGGACAGTAGGAAACATCAGGAAGATCAGGAGTTTATGTTTAATCCAGGAATGGTGGCAAATGCCTATATTATCAATTATTACTTTTATCATGGAAGATAATATTTTAGTATCAGTCTTTCGATTCCTTGTTTATTAGGCGTTTAAAAGAACTGAGGCAGAGTCATGCTATACAGCCCTGGTTTACCTGGGTACTTGCTGTGTAGCTCAGACAGGCCTTGAACTCTGTCTCTTAAGTGCTGGGATTATAGGTTTCTGGCCAAGGCTCTGGAATCATATGCATGATTCTTCTAGAACCTTGAACTGTAACACACCTCACATCAGAATTCAGAATCACTTAGGGCTCTCATATCCTTCTTTGCCAGAACCAAGAAGCCGAATCAAGAGTGTGGAAGGAACCTTTGTGGTCAAAACAACTGAAGACCCTAAGAATGAAAACTAGTCAGGGCTGGGTATGGCGCTGGGTGGCAGAGTATTTGCCTAGCATGCATGAGCCATGGTTTGAGCTCTATCACTGCGACGGGAATGGGGGAGGGGATTAACTTGTGAAATTCACAATTGCAAGCTATATATCCTCTAAAAAAATGACAATAATCTAAATTATTTAAGAAACCTTCATTTTATTTAGACACTCAAAATATTGAGCAATTAAATAGCAAGCTAGGATTTCACGTTAACCACTAAGAGGAATGGAGAAAGTCCAAACCTATGCTAGTAAAATGATGTTCCCCTTTGGCTGTTTTTACTGAAAGTCAAGAGTGCTTAGGAGAGACTGATTGATTGATGCTCTGACTGTCACTATCAAATGGAACCCTGGGAAGAGGGGTTGGTCCTGGCTGTACTTCAGGATTCTATGTAGACTGGCAACATAATACAGTTGCTTGGGACTGCATCTCAGAGTTATTCTTCAAGGTAATCATCAAGCAAAAATATGTGGTAATAATTTTAATTTGATCAAGATCTAGGAAAAGATTTTCAGAATTTGGTTTATCCATTTACAATCCATCTATCTGCTAATAATACACATATTCTTAAGTACTATTTCATTGAGCTTACCTCTCTGATATTAATGACGTTTTTGTATATATATATTGTATACCACACGTAATGTGCGACCTGCTCCAAAGTCTAAAGAAGTCCTGAATATTTTCAGGGTCTAAGCTCTGCTTATGAAGCTGCTCCTCTTTGAGAGGCTGAGGCCAGCACAAACCCCAACAGAGCCACTGTAAGAACGCCTGCAAAATAGGCTAAAATGCCCAAACAGAAGAAACCACTAGGAATCCCAGCACTCTGGAGCCTCAGGCAGGAGAAACACCAGGAGTTCAAAACCATGTGAGATAAATAGTGAGACCCTGGCTCAACCCACTGCCACACAAAAACAGAAAGAAAGAAACCAAATAACCACAAACCCTGAAGACACTGAATTACAACAGCTGGGGAAGCCAGCACTGACACGATCGTTGTCAGGCACCAAAAGGCATGTCTATGGGGTTGAGGGAATGAATCCCTTCTTCTTGAACAAGGACCACAAAAACACCCCCAGGCAAATGTGCTGCTGCTACTGGACCATTAGCACATGGGCAGGAAATTCTGGAGCCTCATTGAGCTCTCTGAACACCCACTTATAAACTTTATATAAAATGCACATTTTAGTGCTAGAGAAAAGTGCCATGGTTAAGAGCACTGGTTGCTCTTCCAGAGAACCCTGGTTCAATTCTCAGCACCCACATGGTGGCTCACAACCATCTACAACTCCAATTCTGGGGAACCCAACACCCTCTTCCGGGCTCTGTGGGTACCAGGCACATGAGTGGTGCACAGACATATATGCAGGCAAAATACTCATACACATAAAATAAAAATAAACAGGAATCTCAAAAAAACTAATATACACATTCCCCAGTGCAGTGGAGTGACTCCAGTTCAGAATAGCGCCTCTATTTTATAAAGAACCAGAAGAGTTTGAGGGTCCCTGAAACAAATAATCTGTGAGGCAACAATTGTACTAAATATGTCGTCGTTTTATTGTCTGATCAGAATTTATCTTCTCTTCTTAACTCAGGGGTTTTCAAATATGGCTGCGCTTGAATTATCTGGTTACCAGACCCCATGCTCAAAGACACTGTGTAGAAGGGTTCAGGCCCAACCTACCTTCCCAGGCAACCCCTGACTTAAGTCAACTGTAGGGTAGCCTCCTGTTCACTCAGCTACTTCACCACCACCTTTGGAACCCATGGCCAGAATTCCAACTCCAGAGGACAATGAGGTCACAGAGATTAAGAACTTTGGTGCTAAGCAGAAGGAAGTCCTTCTGAACTCAAACATTCTCATCCTGAACTGGATCTCAGGGAAGCTCTTTGGGAAGGAAACCTGTTCCTTACTCCCTGTAACAGTTTGAATAAAAATAGTGCCCATAGGCCCACAAGGAGTGCCTCTATAAGGAGGTGTGGCCTTGTTGGAGTAGGTGTGGCTTTGTTGGAGGCAGTATATCACCGGGTTTTGAGGTCTCAGAAGCTCAAGCCTGGCAAGGGTGTCACTGTCACTTCCTGCTGCCTGTGGATCCAGATGTAGAACTCTCAGCTACCTCTCTAGCACCACATCTGCCTACATGCAGTCATGCACCCCACCATGATGATGATGGACTAAACCTCTGAATTGTAAGCCAGCCCCAATTTAAATGTTTTCATTTATAAGAGTTGTGGGCCGGGCGGTGGTGGTGCACGCCTTTAATCCCAGCACTTGAGAGGCAGAGGCAGGTGGATCTCTGTGAGTTCGAGACCAGCCTGGTCTAGAGAGCTAGTTCCAGGACAGGCTCCAAAGCCACAGAGAAACCCTGTCTTGAAAAACAAACAAACAAAAAAAAAGAGTTCTGTTAGTCACGGTGTCTCTTCACAGCAATAACCCTAACTAAGATGCTCCCTGGAAGAATAATACAAGCTCAATGCAATGAAGGGCTTTCAGTCACAGAACACGTGTTTTTCCCACTAAGAAAGGGCTGACTCACTTATGAAAAATGCTTTGCTTTAGTAAGCCAACAGTAGATAAATAGTAAATAAATTCATAGACGCTAAATATTTAATAAATGTGTTACTTTTCTTTAGGTGTGATAAAATGCCTTTAAGGAAGGGTTGGTTTGGGCTCACTGTTTAGGAGGGAATACAGTCCATCGTGGGAAGGAAGACAGGGGACAAAAGCATGAGGTGGCTGGTCACACTGCAGTGACCATCAAGAAGCAGAAAGTGAACAGAAACTAGAACTGGGCTGCAGGAAACAAGTGTTGAAATACATGAGTCTGTAGAGGAAATTTCACACCAAAACCACGACATTCCACCTCTGGCCCCCATAAGGTCACAGCCCCCTTATAATGCAAAATATAGTCATTCTAACTTCAAAAGTTTCCATGATTTTTACCAGTTCCAACACTGTTTAAAAGTCCAAAGTCTTTTCTGAAGATCGAGGCAACACCTCACCCATGAGTCCCTAATAAAGTAAAATAAAATGAGCAAAACCCAGTTATAAGCTTGCAGTATACAATGCTGCAGAGTAAACACTTCTACTCCAGAAGGGAAGAATGGAGGCATAGCAAGGAAACATTGGGCCAAAGCAAGACTGGAACCCAGCAGAGCAAATACCAACTTCTATAGCTCTGTGTCCAGCATCTGGGCTCCACAGCCTTGGATGGTCCCACTCCTCAGCTTCTTCCAGTTGCAACACTAGTAGACTTTCTCTTGGAATAGCTCTACTCTGCAGTTTTCCTCAGTAAATGCCTGGTGGTCCAGATATCGCCAACATTCCAGGGCGTGCATTGCAACATAAGCTCCTCTTTCCCATCTTCACTGTCAAGGCCTCCTTTCAGAAAACCCAGCCTTGCCACACATTGCCTGTCCACCTCCTGTTCTCTAGAAACTTGGTGCAAATCTCCATGATCCATTCACTCTTGCTTCTTTCATGATTGAAAAAAAAAAACAGTACCTTGTAGACAGTATTGACAACTTCTACCGACGGCTTGAGATGTCACCTGAGCCCTGTGGAACAGCTGCAAGAGGCCCTGTGTGTTTTTCTGGGAAATGCTTCTCTAAGTGTTTCCCCCCCTCCAGGAGGATCCCTTCAAGGGCATGCTCAGTCAAACCCTGGGCCCTTCCAGTGAATATGCATTTTCACAGGCTGAATTTTTCAAGGGGGGGGTTCTTACCTTCAAAGACCTTGAAGTCTTTCCCATTGTTTCAATCAGAATAAGATGTTTCTTTTTAAAGCCGTTAATCTATAACAACTGCAGATCTTTTAAACATGTTCATGTTTCTTTCTTCACCAAGATACATAGTTTCCATATATTTCTGCTCTAGTTGTTAGGATCTCTTACTGGATAAGAGTAAGAAGTAACAAACATGACACAGAATTAATATTATCCTATATTGAAATTCCCAAAAAAAAAGAAAAGAAAAGAAATTCCCTCTGCCAAACAAATTAGTCTCTTAGCTTGGCTTCACACAAGTTCTCAGGACACAGGCAGAATGAATTCAGACTTTTTGCCAGAATATAACATAAATGGCCTCTAATCCAGTTCCCTAAAGAGTTCTGACTCCCTACTGAAACTACTGTCCATATTTCACTGAGCATCATAGTCTTCCAAACTCGCACCAGGATGACCCAGTAGGCTCTGCTGTTGTCATTCTAGAACTTCTCAAGCTTGCAGCCCCAAACTCTTCTGCATTCCTCCAGCAAAATGAGTCAAAAGTCAACAAGCCACATGGCCAGGCTTATCACAGCCATAGTCCCATTCTTCAGGATCACTTGTCTGTGTTACTTTTCTTTTGCTATGACCAAATGCCTGCCAAGAAGCAACATAGAGGGCAGAGGGTTTATTTTCATTTACACTTCGAGGGGCCTTCCTTTATCGTGGAAGGAAAGGCATAGAAGCAGGTGGTGGCAGGAGTGTACAGCTGGCCTCTTAAGTTCCTTGGTAGAACAGGAAGCAGGGTGCAGACAGGAAGAAGGGTCACTCTATAAAACCTTAATGCCTGTTTGCAGTGACTCACTTCCTCCGTCATGGCTCCACCTCCTGAAAGTTCCACAACCTTCCAAAACAGTACAACTGGCTCGAGTCCCAGTGTTCAAACACATGAACCTATGAGATACATTTAATATTTAAAGCACAATGAATGTTTCAGATGCTCTTTTCTTCATATTTACCATTTTACCCTTGGTTACCTAAATCAGAACAGTTCTTATAGTGAAAAGGGATTCCTGTTTTTTTTTTAAATCAATACACACACGCACACATATGTAAGCATAAATTTTTTGAAAAGCAATATAAGCTAATTGTACAACACCCCAACAATCAGAAGTACAAAAAATAAGAGCAGCACTCAGTCTGCAGATGCAGTCCTTGGTGTCATGGAAGGCATGATAACAGGCCATTGGTCATATTGAAACCACAATCTGGAAACAGTGCCAAAAGCTGTTCCTCGGCTCACATTCTCCTTGTTACTCATTCTGGGGCCCACACTATGGAACAGTGATGCTCACATTCAAGGAAGGTCTTCCCTACTCGACTCGACCTTTCCAGAAATACACCCATAAATAGGCCCAGAAGTATAGGTCTGTGATGATTCTAAATTGGCCACCTTGACAATGAAGGCTGGTCATGACATCATTCTGCATAAGGAGATGTTTCTTACCTGTTTATAATACTCAGTTCAGATGGAAAAAAATAAAGTCACAGATTGAGTTCCTATTCAGTGCTCAGTCAGAGGGACTCAACGCTGCCTGGGATACAGTCACTGCCCTCAGCTTCCTCACCCTAACATTATATGCCAAGTGTCAACCATCAGTGTGGATTCAGGTGTATGGAGTACCTCTCTAAGCCACGCTGTGAGCCTGTGCTTCCACGCTCACCAGCTTCGTCCCTAAACAACGTGTCTGCTCTCTCAATACCTGCCTAACTTTTAAAAGATAAAGTAACTCTAAGAGACATTCAAGAGCATTTCTTCTGGAAAAATACATTAGCTATATATCTGGAAAATATTGTTAAGTATACATACATATTGTGTGTGCGTGTGGGTATATACAACATACCTAAAAGTTATGAATCAGCTTCATAAAAGAATGTTAAATCAATTAACATCAGACAACAAAAAATTACTTCTGTATAAGTTCCCCCATCAGCCTGCAAGTCAGATAAACGCATTCGCTTCCCAGATACCCAAGGCTGTGTGTTGTTCTACATGTATCTCATTAAAACAATGGTTTACTATTTACTTATATTAAATACATTGATGGCTGCTTCAAGTTTTAAAGATATTCTCCATAACTATGATGAGGAATTTTATGTATTAATTTGACTGAACCATGAAGCGCCTAGATATTTGGTCAGACACTGTTCCTGCATATGTTTCAAGGGTGTTTCTGGATAAGATTGACATTTTAATTGGTGTTCAGAAGAAAACAGATTGCCCTCCCTTATGTGGGTGAGCTTCATGTATTGAAGGAAGGCCTAGACAGAACAAAAAGCTGAAGAAGAAAGATTTCCTTCTGGCTGACTTACCAGGCTTGAGTTGGCATTGCTGTCCTGCCTGGGAACTCAGATGTGAGAATCCCCAGGCCTATGGTTCATGCTGCATCCATGACGCCAGCTCCCTCAAACCACTACCCCACATGCAGCTTCAGACTGCTCAGACCCCGTAACCACACGAGCCAATGGTGTACGAATGATAAAGAATATGCTGTAAGGGTAAGGAGGAGTAAGCACCCTCATCCAAAAATCTAAAATCCAACGTGTTCCAAAATCTGAAACTTTCTGATCCCAAAATGATGCCCAAGTAGATAATCTTATGCTGTGACACCTTATTTTCTCCATAAAATTATTGTAAATGCTGTTTTTAAATTACCTTCAAGATATTTGTATAAGATATGTATGAAACATAGATGAATTTAGTGTTTATACTTGGATACCACCCGATAGATAGATAGATAGATAGATAGATAGATAGATAGATAGATAGATAGATAGATAGATAGATGATAGATAGATATATGAAATTTATCTATATATATGATATATACTATATAATATGTTGTGAATATATATTCATGCTGTATATATGTACATATATTAAAATACTATCTCTGTAAACTAGCTATACTACATACATCTATATTATGTATTAATATATATTCTATATATATGAAATATTGACTATATATTATATAGGTAATATACATATATGAAGTATATATGAAAATACTACAAAATCTATAACATTTCTGCTCCCCAAATTTCAGGTATAGGGAACATTAACAGACAATATCAACTTGAAAGGATTTAGCATCAGGAAGAAGGCAAGCTTCTGGGAATGTTAGTGAGGGATGCTCCAGGTTCAGTTAACTGAGGTGGGAAGACCCATTCATTCTACATGGTAGACCAGACACAGGAGAAAGCAGCTGAGCATTGGTGTCCGTGACTCTCTGTGGATACCACGTGTCCACCTGATGCCATGGCTGCCATGCCGTGGTGAAGAGTGCCCTTTAACTATGGCAGTAATAAAGCCCGTCTCTTGGGCTGCACTTACCAAGCGTTCTATCATGGCAGTGAGAAGAGTAATTGACATAAGCCCTAACCCTGCTAACCTCCATTCTCTAGGGAAGACAGCTCGCTGCCATTGTCAGGCAAGACAATAATTCATCAAATTGCTTTTTCTTCCGTCGACATTGCCTTCCGGTTCCCACAGTTACCCTGCCACCTATTTAAACTTAGATTCTCCCCCCCACACCCACCCATATTTGACTTGGTTTATTTTGTACTTTTCCTCAAGTAGATAAGAACTCTTCAGATACTAGAGTGTCACCAATGAGTCTCATTTCAACTGTCTTTCTGAGCAGAATGACACAGATTTCCTTGTTTCAGCTGAATTTTCTTCACCTTTCAACCTGAATTGTGCTGCAGATTTCCTGTAACTTAAGCACAGCAGGCTGTGCTCCTCAACAGGCCTGAAGCAGCAGTGCTGCCTGGACCGGCCCTCCTTAGGTGCTCTGCAAGGATTTGTCGATAGACTAAACGAACAGAATGTCCTTGCATCGCCATTTGATGTCTGAAATCAGTGTACCAATTAAGGTGAAAAGTGTACCAATTAAGGTGAAAAGCCAGAAAATGAATCCCAATTTTGATGGCTATCGGGATGTGTGACTACACCTCAGAGTTTTCTGCTGGTGAACAAGGAGAAAAACTTCAAGTTCTATAAAACAATTTGTGTGGCTACTTTCCAAATCTCTCTCACTCTCAAGACGTTTTATATTCATGAGCCTTGATGTTATGGCAATAACTCTGCCTTCAACCACATTTCATTTCTGGTTTCTAAAAAGCTAGGCACTGTTTTTGTGCCAAGTCCCAGCTGGGCTATTATTGATGAGTAAGCATACGATTTGGCTTCATAGGTCAATAACTATTAAGTCTTGGATCATAGAGCAATTTTTGAACTAAGGGCTAAGCTAACATTTTTTATTTTTCATTGTGAGTGGTTATCTTCTGCTCAACTTTGTGTTAGAGCACCGAGCTCTCTAGAAGAATGTCCTTGGCTTGGAGACGCTAGAGTAGATTGACTCTCAGATAAGATAAATGTCACCTCATCCATTTTCTCTGGATTCTGGGTAAGGTTGCCATTGTTCTTTAAATTATGCAAAAATGAGAGAACCCTAACAGAGAAATCTGAACAACTACGAAGGCTCCATTAGAACTTGGCAGAGGCCCAGCAAGACCACCAAGCTTGCTCATAAATGTACAGTGTCTAATAAAAATGTGATGGTTATTATTATTATACATTTATTGAGTAGCAAAAATGCACTAAATTAAAAAATGTATACTTTCTGGTTTTCATATCTCCTGGTGGGGGTATAGAAACTGCTGTTTGTTTGTCCCAGTAACTGGCACAATGTTCTCATAGATGGTGGCTGCCAGGAGTCACTATCCAACTCAAATGCTGAAGTTTCCAATGGACCATGGTCCTCAACTCCCTGCATCACCTCACACTGGTGTCATTAAAATTACAGATCAATTCTACTTTCTGCGTGGGGGTGGGTTGGGAACTTTTACCAAAACCAAAATTTTTTCTGTATTTTTCCAAAGAAATGTTTCCATTTGAGGTTTCAACGTGAGCAGTTTGCTTCATTTTAAAAATATTTATGTTTATGCATCTGACTGTTTTCCTGCAGGTATGTAGATGTACCAAGTGCATGTAGGGTCCTTGAAGGCCAGAAGATGGCCTCAGATTTCCTGGAACTGAGTTACAGGCAGTTGTAAGTTGCCATATGAGTGCTGAGAACCGAACCCAGGTCCTCTGAAAGAGCAACCAATATTCTTAACCACCGAGCCACCTCTGCAGCCCCACAATTTGCTTCTTAAGCTAGAAATCAAGCAGAAGTGACAGACTTGGTTCCCTGCATCTACTTGTGATTGATGTATTATCAAAGGTATCCTCGACAATCTTAAGCAAACTCTCATTCAAGTTGGGGAAAAAAATTAGTTCCACAAAAAGAAAAAAAAAGAATTTAACCCCCTAAACAAGCATTTTACAATTCTTAGGCAACACGTCTTAAAGATATACACAGCAAATGAGCAGGAAATTATAACCCACATCTGACACTTGAAATGGGTACCTCAGGAACTGTCTGCTGTCTCTAAACAAAGCCATGAGAGTGACACAAAGTCAGGGAAGAGCTCTAGGCTTCCTAGAAATGAGGAGAGGCTGATGTTGTCCGCCCTCCTCTTAAAGCTCCACACCACAGTGAGAGCAGCCAAAGCCGAGGGCAAATGTTACAGGACCCAACTTGACTGGGCACTGTCGGCCCAGCATACCTAAGGCAGTGCTGAAAAGGGAGACTCCGTTTTCATTTCCATGCACTAATAATATACATTAAATCGGTCATCTGTGAGCTGAATCCAGCACTGGCTCCTCATTTTGAACGAATAAGGGATCATTTTCTAGCGAGATTATATTTTACAAGCAATTCCTGTGTCTGCATACCTTAGCTGAGACAAACGTTTAATACAACAAATGACAGCAAAAGTTTTCCTTAACACTCAGGGCAGTAGGATCGGGGCTGCCGCCCAGTGGCAGAGTGCTTACCTAGGACATACAAAGCCCTGGACTGGACCCTCGAACTGTGGGAAAACCGAAGCAAATCGAGGACACTAAATGCACCTGATTCTTCACCTTCCAATTTTAATCTTTTCTCTCCTAAGACTGCAAATCAACATCAACCATACATATACATACCAAACAACTTTTCTTGTTTCTTCTGCTGACTCCAAATCTGTTGAGCCAGTCAATTATTCTCAAAGAAAAACACTATCGTAATGGACGAGACTTTGTTTACCCTCATCAAAGAAGCTCCTTTTTGCCACAGAGGTTCACAGCTGGTCCGAATGCAAAGAATAAGTGGCTATGGGGTCCATCAGGTACATCTGCAGTACAACCCCAACACCTAAGGCTCTGAGGGCATCACAGAGGGAGCGGGCCGACCGGGAGAACCAGAAAATGCCTGTGTTGATAAATAATAGTGTCTTCCGTATGCAGCAGGAACGCTACCTCCATGGAGTCTCAATACGGTTGCTTAAACCAGACTTGTATAATGATACCAGTCAACAGGCCAGCATAGATGTGGGAAATTTCACACAAGCCCCCACCCCTAGATGACAAGCTCCAGGCAATCAATGCGTGTTGAGAGAAAGAGAATCAGTCTTCTGCTGGGCTGAGCCTGCCCTCCCATAAACTGTCCAATCCCACCCTGATAAGATGTCCAATCCCAATTGGTCATCCCTAAACACTTGTACGTACGAATAACAATAAGTTATCTCAGTAGGTGTGTTACAGTAACATTATAGAAAAAGAGATAATGAAAGAATTTGAAAGTGAGTTGGGGAGGACGCAGGAGGAGTTGGAAGAGAGGAGAGTGAGGAGTGGAAATGATGCTAATATAGTATGAAATTATCAAAACTAAAAATATTAAATTAAAATAAAGACAGCTTATTTTTGACTCCACCTAATTGTCTTAACTTTTGTTTCCTATTGTAGTTTTATACTCAGAAATATTTTTTGCATGCCTGGGTACTCAGTAGTAGAATATTTGCTTGGCATTCAAAGGGCCCTTGGATCAATCCTGGCATAGGAAGAAAAAATACACACACACACACACACACAGAGAGAGAGAGAGAGAGAGAGAGAGAGAGAGAGAGAGAGAGATAAATACACTTGTATGCTTTGCAATTCATTTACCACCTACCTCTATCTTTCCACACAGAAGATAGTCTATGTGCCCATTATTATGCTAAATTTAGTAGTATGTTAAATTCAGTGAAAAATAATATAAACACATCATTAAGGAAATGATTCTGGTAGATAAATAATGCAAGATTCTTCTTAGTGTCAAGACGAAGATGAGGCCAGGGAAATTCAAGGTGCAGGATCTAAGAGGCCCCCTCTCAGGGACCCACCATGTGCACATACATCCCTAAGAGAGTCCCTCACTCTTTGTACATGGGTTGCCTCTCCAGTCACCTAAGTCATGCCCTTCTGGGGTCCAGTCACTGTTGCCATGAGTGAACAGGACTGGTTAATTCTAACACATGAAATAAAGTCAAGTCACACTGCATGGGTCACCAGGAGCCTTCCTGTCACTTTAAAATAAGATTTCCAGCCAAGCAGTGGTGGCGCACGCCTTTAATCCCAGCACTCAGGAAGCAGAGGCAGGCGGATCTCTGTGAGTTTGAGACCAACCTGGTCTACAAGAGCTATTTCCAGTAGAGGCTCCAAAGCTACAGAGAAACCCTGTCTCAAAAAACCAAAAAATAAAATAAAATAAGATTTCCTAGGCAAGAGCTAACTACACCCACGCTGCCACATGTGTTCTGAGACCTGGGGTGGCAAAATAGTTATTATTTTTAAAGTATTTTCTAATTTTTAATTGGGTCATAATAATTGTGCATAGGCAGAAGACACTGTGACATTTCAATACATGCATACGATGTATAATGATCAGATCAAAGTCATTGATCCACCCAACACTTCCTCAAGATTTCTTTAGTCTCATTTTATTTTTGTACTGCTGGGAATGGAATCTGGGGCATTGGGAATGCTGGACAAACACTCTAACACTGAGAAACACTCCAGACCCAGGAATTGGGTTTAAGTCTTACTCACCAGCCTTCCGTGGACTCCCAACTCCTGGTGTTCTTCTGTCTTTTGTCCCTTTGTGCTTCCTCCTCAAGTATCTGTAGATTGTAAATGGGAAGTCAGAAGCCCAAAAGGACCTTGACTGTCCTGGGCTGTCTGCTTGGATGTTCATTTGCCATCCCAAACTTGGTTCTGCAGCCGGGCACAGCATCATGTCCTCCTCTGCATCCTTCCACTTCCACTAGATGTGCAATCCACATCCAGCCAACCACGTTGAGGTGCTGGTCACTCAATGGACATTCCCGGGAGTCCTGTCATTGCTCAAATGAAATTAGTCCCTAACTGATGCACACGGGTCTCACTGAAAGGGCATTCTGTAATTGTTGCCATTAGTGCAGTGACCATGAGGTGGTCAGAACCTTCCTGGAGGGATGGGGAAGCTCCAGAGGCCAGGTCACTCATGTAGAACAGCAGGCACTGTGCTAATTTCCAGGCCCTTGGCCATTAAGGGACAGAAGCAGCTCATTAGAGGTCCTACCCTCTCAACGCCAATTACCCCAGGATAATGACCCAACGTGGAGCACCCTGGGAACTCTTGGGACTTTACACATCCCTCTCATTCATGATCTCTGCTGATGACAGCCAAAGACATAAATAAACCAGGCTCTCACATCTTCTCACAGCCAGGTTGGGTGACACAGCCAGTCATGTGGACATGGGGTCATGTTAATTTAAAGACTGAGTGTTTTTAGTTACCTGTGTCTTAGAGAAAATGCTTATACTTTACATATGAGGAAACAGATTCTGCAGCAAGGCAGGAAAAAAATCATTAGTTTTTGAAGTGATAATATCCCTAATCTTCCTTTCTTTGTGTGTACACGTATGTGGGTGTGGGTATATGGGTGTGTACACATTCAACCATGTTTGTGTCTGAGTGTGTGCTCATGTGTGTGCATTTAGAAGCCAGAAGCCAATGTCAAGTGTCATTCTTAAACTCTTGGCTTTACTTTTCGAGACAGGGCGCCTCACTGAACCCAGAGCTCACCGCTCTGCCCTATTGGGTAGCCAGCGAACCACAGAAATCTCTCAGTCTCTGGACTGGGATTTCAGGCTGCACTGTGGTGCCTGGATGTTCTTCTGCACATTAAGGATCAGAATTTGCCTCCTCACACGTGTGTCCTTGTGCCTTACCAATGGAGCCATTCTCCCAGAGCCAATTATATCTAATCTTTGCAGAAAACTATACAGAATTGAAAAATTCACCTGGATGTCCCCTCAACCCATGACATATTTCTTTGGGAGGAAAGGTTGTGGTGGGAGAGAGTTTGGTAGAAGAAATGAAATTTGTGCACCAGTGTACTTCATCCTCAAGCACTGCAGAGCCCTGGCCTCTGACTTTTGTTAACTTTAATCCAGTGTCATTAAAGTTTCTTCTCTTCTTTGCTCTCTTCTGCCTAGCTCATTATTTATTTTGCAATTTTACACCAAACCAAGAAGCCACAGTTTTGGGGAGTTTCCACTTGCTTCTCCCACTCTTACCTGTGGCATACCTACCCCCACCACACACAGACCCTCTTCTTGGACAGAACAGCCCCTTTTTTACTCCCAAGTGACATCTGAAAAAAGGAGCCAAGTTACTCAGGTCCCAGCTTGTTGCCGGCGAGGTATCCAAAGTGCTATAATAAGAAAATGTACCGCACAATTGTTTCACGACTTTAAATGAATCAACGAGTTGTTTTCTATGTTATGTAAATATCTTTCAAATATGCAGAGGCATATTTTGGAGGCGATTTCACTGACAGATCTTGTTCATAGGCACTAATGAAGAAGATGTTTTTGCAGATAATCCAAATAGCATCAGGCTCGTAAAAGGAGACTGTCAGCAGAAACACCGCCCGTTTTTTTCTAGTGTCTTAAGCTGGCATCCCAAAATCCCAAAGGAAAAAGACGTAACTGTTTGGAACGTCGCAGAAATATCAAAATTACATGAAAGGAACCTCGAAATGATAAAACAGAAGTCACACATGTGACTTCATTTGTGGCAGGATGAAAATACAAATTGTGTTCTCAGTCAGAAAACGTAAACGAGGAGTCTAGGCTCCCTCGTGTGGAGGGAGCTGGCACTACCTGACCTAAATTGCCATCTTTCTCTGAATAGGTGTCCCAAATCCTGTGATTCTAAGTATATGTCCTTCTAGACAATAGCATAATAATTTCTTTCAGCCTACAGTCGGAGGTCCTTTCTCCAGATTTCAAGTTCTTGGGCTAGCTAGGCAGACCCATCTGCCGGTTACCACTGCAGAAACTTCCTGTCTCTGGACCTCTGTGGGTTATAGAGATGCCAAGTCAGCTCCCTTTGGGATCTGCCCATTTGGGAAGATACAATAGCCACCATAGCCTTATTCCTCTACGTCTAATAAATTACTTAATGCCCTTTTCAACACTACATGAATGTTAGCTTGTGGGAAAGTAGGTCTGTGACCACGGTGATCCTCAGAGCAGCCATACTGCTGTTCTTCAGTGTTGAAGACATGCCAGGGCAAGAACTCCTCCACAGCAATCAATGTGATGCATTTGAACTGCTTCTGCCTCACCTAAAGCTTCTTCGACTCTCAGTGCTGTGAGGCTGGGGAACCAGCATTTTAGCTATAACATCTTGTAGTTTCTGACACACAAGGCATGTTGCATACATGTCAGTTCTACCCACACATACAACTTGACAGAAGTAACAATCAAGATAGACAAACAAGTATCAGCATGTATATTGGAGCATCAAGCGGCAAGGTGAATTGCAGCTGTGGTGGTTAGAGCCGCTCCCTTTTGCCAGCTGGGTAAGAGTGGAGGACAGAAAGAGGGAAGGCTGGGGCAACCAAAACAGGCACAGAATGGCCATTTGCCTAATGCAGCTTCATGCTAGCTTCAGTAGGCAGCACACTCACTGGGATGGTTGCTAAATGCTGGTTTGGGGGATCCACTGTGGAGACTCTGAACCAGTGTCTCTGGAGCCTTGGACTTGCACCTCTCCCACGCTCCCAAGCAATGTTGAGGCTGTTGATCTAAAGGTCACACTATGGAAGCAGTTGGTGCAAAGCAATAGTAATAGTTTAATACTCACCCAGAGAGCACCAGAAGACTTCTGTTGAGTTTTCCAGAACACACCCAATACAACAGAAATCAGTGCAATCCTAGCAGCATGTTTAAAGTGCTCCCGAGCAGAAGACCCTGCGCATAAAGAAGAGCTTTAACCAGGTACGGGCCTTGCATGCCTCCGTAAGTGACAAGACCAGGCACTGAAATGCATGCCTCTAGCAGCAAGGACTCCACGGATCTTCAAAAAAATGGAGGAGTAAGAAAAAGAAGAAAAAAAGAAGCCTCCATTTTCAAAAAGAGAAGTCATGTGTCAAGTGTGAGTTCTTGGGCTTAAGTTGACTTTCTTTGGGGGGTGCAATATCAGCTTTTGAGTCAAGCTTGGAATAGAGGTAAGATCCAACTGGAAAAGCAGAGACACGTGCTGGAAAATGAAACGCATGGCTTGATGACAGAAACTCCAGCAGAGCAGCATAGCATAACCTAAAGGCTGGCAGCAACAGAAAACGCCGCCACTCAAAAGGGAGGCAGCGTTCCTGGAACCAGGGTGCAATAATTCTGTATTGCAGTTGAAGCTATGGTGAACTGTGGGCTTGGCCATGGAGGAGGGTGAGGCAGGGCAGGGCGGTAGGAGACAGGGAGGAGGAAGAGAGAGGGAGGAAGGAAAAGCGAGATGGAGGGGTTGATTCTGTCTTCTCTTCCCGGCAAGCTCCAGCCAGAGCCTCCTTCTGGCCCATCCAGTGCAGAAATCACTTGACCTGAGCGCTTGGGAGCTACAACTTGCACAGTCCAGCAGCACAGTGGGAATCAGTAAACATAAATATCTAAAACCGACTACATGGGTTGAATCCCAGACCTGTCCGAGTAAGCTGGGCAACCTGGGACAAGTCACCCCACTGCTTGCAAATGGAATGCTCCCGTCTATCAGATGGAAATCCCAGGTCTGGATTCAGTGGCTGAACAAGGTGACACTTTCAGACTCTGTCATTGTGTTGAGTAAGTGCCTCACAAACACTCGTCTCTTCTTTTCTCTCGTCCTTGCTATCAAGCAATTTGGCCTTTCCATTATCCTAGAAGTGATAAGATTCTACGAAATGATGGATTCAAGCGTTAGCAATGCCATCACTCCCATGATCAGAGCTAGGCCTTTTCCCATGAGGCCTTGTGGCTGCCATTGCTAAAGATATAGTCACATCCTAGTGACAGCACTTGCTGGGGTGAGCACTGGTCAGTGCAGAGCCTGATGCATAAATGCGACGCCACTGCTGTAGATGTTGACATAGAGCTGTGAGGTGCAAACAGGCCCCCAAAACATGACAGTGCCATCAGGTTGGTGGCCATGTGCTGGAGGATCCAGCACTTTCTGACTTCCAATAGAATGTGGAAAAGTACAGGGATGTCCCCAGCTAGGACCCTGGGCAGTGGAGGAGAGGGTGCCTGAACTGGCCTTGTCCCATAGTCACAATGATGACTATCTTGAATATCACCATAGAACCTTCGTCCAGCAATGGATAGAGATAGAGACAGAGACCCATATCCACATCGGAGCACTGGACTGAGCTCCCAAGGTCCAGTTGAAGAGCGGAAGAAGAGAGAATATGAGCAAGGAAGTCAGGACCACAAGGGGTTGGTTCACCCACTGAGACAGTGTGCCTGATCTAATGGGAGCTCACCAAATCCAGCTGGACTGGAACTGAACGAGCATGGAATCAAACTGGTCCCTCTGGATGTGACTGACTGAGAAGCCAATGATAATGGCACTGGGATTTGTCTCTACTGCATGTACTGGCTTTTTGAGTTCCTAGTCTATTTGGATGCACACCTTCCTAGGCCTGGATGGAGTGGGGAGGGCCTTGGACTTCCCACAGGGCAGGGTACCCTGCCCATCTTAGGACTGGAGGGAGAGAGGGGGAAGGGTAAGTGGGGAAACAGGAGGGAGATGGGAGGAGGGGAGGAAGTGGAAATTTTGAATGGTATTATTTATAAAGCAATAAAAAAAGGAAAAAATCAGAAATAAAAAAAAAGAAAAGGTAAACCATCTTCCCAGGGTGTTTTCAGATACATGTAGAGTGAGTATTTTACTTCAACATCATTATTTTTTATTTTCAATCAGAAAGAGCATACTCATCCTCTGATCACCTCCAGTTGAAAGAAACCGGATGCACCCCACATAAGAATTAATCTTTTAGGAGAAAAAAAAAACAACACAAAGGAGGATGAGAAAAGAACTAGTCAGATCTGGTGGTACCAATTTGCAATCCCAGCTACTAGGGTGACTGAGGCAAGAGAATCACAAGTTCAAGGCCAGCCTGGGCTACAGAGTAAGTTCAAAAGCAGCCTGGGTAACTTACCAAAACCCTGTCTCAAAATAAAAAGTAAAAAGAAACAGTTAGTAAGATAGCTCAGCGGATAAAAGTATGACCTGAGCTGTACCCTGAATGTAATGATGGAAGGAGAGACGGGACTCTCGGAAGTTATCCTCTGACCTCCCTCATTGCACTGGGACGCATGTGCATAAAAATAACAAATTCCATAAAGGCACTTTCTAAAGTAAAATGAGATAGGAGCTATAGCGTAGGGACAGGGTACTGGGATAGCATTGTGAGGCCTTAGGTCCCACTCCCAGAACTACAAAACATGAGAGAAGAGGAGATGGGACTGGGGAAGAGGGATTAGGTAAGCAAAAGGAAAGTCAAAGTATGAAAAATATAGTTGTGTGATGACTTGGTAAGAAGATAGCAAGACTTCATTCTTAGCCTAGTGTGGCAGGATTTGCTTCTTCTTAGACTATTTGATAGGAAGCGAAATTATTGAAGCCCAATAAAAGGTACATGGAGAGTTAGAAAGACGGCTCAGCGGTGAAGAGCCCTGGCTGTTCTTTCAAGGGACCTGGCTGGGTTCCCAGCACCCACATGAGGCCCATAACCATTTGTAACTCCAATTTCAGGGCCTCTGAAATCCTCATCCAGCCTCCACAGGCACATGGTACACAGACTTAAATGCAGACAAAACTTCCTGTCTTAGTTAGCTTGGTTAGTTAGCATTGCTGTGAAGAGACACCATGACCACGGCAACTCCTATGAAGGAAATATTTAACTGTGGCGGCTCACTCACAGTTCAGAGGTTCAGTCCATCATGGCAGGGAGCATGGCAGCCCGCAGGCAGGCATGGTGCTGGAGAAATAGCTGGGTGTCCTACATCTTACAGACAACCAACCGGAAGTCAACTGTCTGTCAGACTGAGGGAAACTTGAGAAAAAGAGACCTCAAAGCCCGCCCCAACAGTGACACACTTCCTCTGACAAGGCCACACCTCCTAATAGTGCCACTCCTTTCGGGGCCATTTTCCTTCACACCATCACACACCCATACACATAAAAAAAAATTTAATAAAAATAATTTTTTTAAAAACTGAAGTCTTTGAATGAAAATACTTCACTCAGTTCTCCTGCTGGATTCAATGCAAGTCTCTAAATTGTTTTATTTCTTTCTTAAAATCAGAGTTAGCATATAACTTTAAAGGTTTTCTTCAGACCTACAATTATAAAGATTGGGTTTTTTTTTTCTGAAAAGGAACCAAGTTGAAAAAGAAATTACAAATTGTGTGACTTATACCACTGAGAATTTATTAGCTGGGTTTCGAGGTCTGACTTTTCTTTTCAATTTTTTTGAGACAGGGTTTCTCTGTGTGTAGCTCTGGCTGTCCTGGAACTCACTCTGTAGACCAGGCTGGCCCTGAACTCACAGAAATTCACCTGCCTCTGTCTCCCAAGTGCTGGAATTAAAGGCATGCACCACTACTGGGGTCTGGTTTGTTTTTTTTTTAACAGAAACGGATTTTAAAATATGACTCCATGACTCCCTCCCTGAGAAGCAACAACACTATGATCAAGAACTGGGGCTGGGGTTCAAGTACATGGAAAAGTGGTAGCTAATATGAATGATGCCCTGATTTCCACACCTAGAAACACACACGTACACACATGTACACATAAGGGAGTGTGAGCACACACAGTGACATACACGTATGTCATTGGAATGCCATTTACATAACTTTTCTGAACGCTTATAGTTAAACCAGTTGACTTCCTGGCATGAATGTTGGGGAGACTGAATGAGCCCTGTGCATTGCACACCATCCCGTACCAGTGCTGGGCTTGTGTGTGGCATCACTTAAGTTACCTATTCTATTTTTGTCACATAGTTAAATGCTAAGGGGAAAAAGAAAACTGTTTTCTTTTCCTTGGTCAGTATTTCAGAACTTTTCAGGATACTATGCCAACATTTACCACCCAAAAAGTCTTTTAAAATTCTGAGGTCAACTCATATTCATTCAAAAATAAAATGAACTTCTGGAGAAGGCAAAGAGTCCCACTGAGGCACAAGATGTGCAAGCAGCTTTGCTTGCTGCTAATGTGAGCGCTAGAACAACAACAACAGCCCTCCACTCAGGTAACACTTCTTCCAAAGATTTGGTTGCATTTTTTTTTCAGAGCTATTTTCTTTAACTACCTTGGCTAGAGGAAATAATCCCAGTTAAAGTAAGAAAGTGTTTTGTAGGAAATAGTAATTATGATGGTTTTTTTTTACAACCCAAACTTTATTGAGGGAAAAAATGATATATGTTCTGTCATCTTCAATATTATTTTTAAAAGCATCACATCTTAAAACAGGCTTTCTTATTAATTATTATTATTAACAATAATAACACTAATTATAACCATCAGCCACTGGCAGCTGCTCAGACAGAGGAATGAGGGGCTCAATAAGCCTCCTCAAGTTTAAGGTTTTCATGCAACATATAATTTTAAAATCCTGAAAATAGATTTAAACACAAGTAATTCTATATTTGCTCCCTTAATAGTGTTGTGACGTAAGCGACTCCTTCCTATTGAACCTGTTCCTTCCAGCTGTACAGGTAACAGCTATTCACACCCCTGCAACTCACACTCAACAGAGACAGAAACCGCAATAAACTTCACTAGGGTCTGGAGTAATACAACTGATTGACTTTCTTAGAGTTGAGCTGGCGGGTGACAGCTTCCAGACTGTGATGCCTGGAAACCTGAGTCTGAGCCCCAGGACTCACACAGTGGAAGGAGAGAACTGACTCCTATAAGCTGTCCTCCGACCACCACAAGTGTGCTATGGCATGTGTGTGCATTAACACACAATAAACAAGTAAATGTAACAAATTTTAAAACCAATAAAAGAAGTAAAAATATAATAATCACTTTTATCAGAACTTAGGAGAGCTAATTCCACTGATGCTGAGCAGCCTAAATTAGCCAGAGGTAATAACCTCATCTAAGCATCACTATGCTATTCATCGGAGAAGAATGAGTGGCAGTAGGTATTCTTATGCAATTTCCCTTGCACCGTTCCTTTCCCCAGTCCTATCTGACTGCATTGCTCTCAAATAGCTTCCCTTATGCCTACATGCTTTGTGGTGTGCTGTCTCTATTCATATCCATTCTATTCTACTTCATTAAACTTAAAGAAAGTAAAAGACACTTATGTATTATCTCCTTACTCCCAAGAGTGCATAAAATTTAGGCACTTAAGTTTTTAAGGACTCAGAGAAGCGTGTGTGGCAATTATTGGTTCTCAAATCCCAGTGTAATATTAGTAAGCTATCTGGAAATTCTGGTGCAGCAGAACACACTAGAAAGTCAAGCATTGGCACTGGGCTTTCAGTTGTTAGCCTTGCTGGCCATTACTAGGACTCACAAAAACCTGCTTCTCCTCCCCTTCCTGGGAATGCAGAAGACAGAAGGTCCCAGCTTTCTCACAGCTGCAGAGGTCAAGAACACTTCTGGCCAGTTAGTAAACAGGATGACGAAGATCATACTTGAGTGGCAAGAGTAAAGACTGTGTGTGCTTTTCACCACACTTTCTTAAATATTGACATACTAGAAGCTTAGTCATAGATGGACAGCCGGGACATGTAGGTGCTGTGACCTATAGCAAGGCCTTGCACAGATTGAGATTCCATCTTTTACTCTTTTAAACTACTTAGACTAAAATCGTGGGACTTAGCCTATTCTAATTGGTCTGTGATGGAAACCTACAAGGAGGAAAAATAAAGTGACCTATAAGGTGCAAGTGATGAGGGAGGCATTGCTCTGGAGACAAATGCTAGTGTCAGCCTAGCCAGAACTAAGGAACAGGTGTTAAGCTAAGATGCAAGAATTTCACCAGAGACTACAAAAGTCCAGTGAAAACTACGGCTTCCTACATCAGCAAATACCTTTAGTTTAATAGTTCTCCAGGTTTTCCAGACATTAAGATCAACCAAATACGAGGTTCCAATCAAAGCTTACAAAATTGAAAAAGAATAATCACCGTGAGCAAGAGTCAGCAGAAACCATCAGAACTGGACACTCGGACTTTTCAGATATTCAAACTTCCATCTACAGACTACAAAAAACTCGTGTATAATGTACAAACTGAATCACAAAAATTAGTAATCAATAGGAAATTATCAAAAGTAAAACACACATGATCCATAAATGAAAAGTAGCTATTCTTAAATTAAAGGCCAAAGATAAGAAATCAGAAAACAGAGGTATAATTAAAATCAGCAAATTGGAGTCTGATCTGAGGAAATTATTCGATATTCAAAAGGGAGAGACAAGAAAGTAAAAACTAAGAGTAACTGACAAAGATAATATAGTGAAAAGTGCAACTCTTAGTAATAGGCCCAGTGTGGTGAAACACGCCTTTAATCCCAGCACTCAAGATGAAGAGGCCAGTGGATCTCCGGGAGTTCATGGCCAGTGTGGTCTACAGAGTGAGTTCCAGGACAGCAAGAGTTACATAGTGTGACCCTGTCTCAAAAACGAGCAAAACCTCTAAAATGAAATGGAGAGCCAGGCGGTAGTGGCACATGCCTTTAATCCCAGCACTCGGGAGGCAGAGGCAGGTGGATCTCTGTGAGTTCGAGGTCAGCCTGGTCTACAAGAGCTAGTTCCAGGACAGGCTCTAAAGCTACAGCGAAACCCTGTCTCGAAAAACCAAAACAAAAAAAGAAAGAAAAAAGAAAAGAAATGGAGAGGAGGCAACATTTGAAAAGATAGGGACATAATTTTACAAATCTAAGCACATGAATTCTCAGATTTTGGGAACAGCACATTGTTTGGGCAAGCAATCTTTTAAATTCTGTCTTATAAAGAATTCAACTGTTCCGCAGTGAGATGGTGTAGGAGGTCCTTCTGTTTATGTGTTGCTTTCATTGGTTAATCAATAAAGAAACTGCTTGGCCTAATAGGGCAGAACTTAGGTAGGCAGAGAAGACAGAACTGAATTCTGGGAGGAAGAAAGCAGAGTCAGAGAGCCGCCATGGAGCCGCCAAGTCAGACATGCTGAATCTTTCCCGGTAAGCCACAACCTCCTGGTGATATAAGGATTATTAGAAATGGGCTAAATCAAGATGTGAGAGTTAGCCAATAAGAGGCTAGAGATAATGGGCCAGACAGTGATTTAATTAATACAATTTCTGTGTGGTTATTTTAGGGGCTAAGCTAGTCAGGTGTCCGGGAAGAACAAAGGGCCCCCTCTCCTTGCAATACTCCTTGTAACAGTGAGAGAACCAATCTAGTCTGTCATTTTGCTTAGTCGGAAGTTCCTAGGTAGTTCTTAAGCTGCACTAGATTTGAGAACCAATAGGTATTACAAATATACATTAATGAGGGGTGAGATGACTTAGTAGGCAAAGCACTCGCTGCTATGCTTGATGACCTGTGTTTCAACCCCAGAACGTACATAGTAGAAGGCAAGCAATGACACCTAGCTGGCCTCTGCCCTCTGCAAGCATGTGATGGATTGTGTAAAACCAACACACACACACATACACAAATAAATGTATTTACTTATTTATTTAATATGTGTAAACAATTCATTAGGGTGGTTTTTTTTTGAGAGGTAAAGAATGCTTTGCTCCCCAACTGCACATAGACACATTTTAAGCTGCTGTTTACAAATTTTACAAAGATTGCTGAAAGTTAAAAGACAGATCACAAAGCCAGTCACCAGACTGTGTGTCACATCTCTCTGGATCTGTTCATTTGTGCTTTGTGGTAGACTCTGCCTGACAGAAACAATCAAGGAAGGGCTTATTTTCATTCATAATTTCAGAGGGTTCAGTCCATCATGATGGGGAAGTCACAGTTTTCACCCACCTCATGCTCCTTTCCCTACTCTGACCACCTCCACTTGCCCTTTGACCTTTATGTCACATGTGTGCAATTATCCTCTCTTGTTTCCCCATTCCCTCCCTCTAGACATTTCCTCTCCTAGTTTAGTCCCTTTCATATAACTTATATATGTGTATGTATAAATTTATAACTCAGTTCTATAAACGTAAGAAAACATGGAATATTTATCTTCACAAGTCTGAGTTATTTCCCTTGCCCTTCAAGTACATACCCTGGAGAGCTGTAGCTGGGTCAAGCGGCAGTTCCCATTTGACTCTTTCTAGAAACTGTCATTCTGATTTCCATATTCCTGTACCAGTTTGCATTTCCACAAACCATTTCTCAGGGTTCTTCTTCTACCTACATTCTTGCTAGCAATTATTGTTTGCTGTCTTGGTAAGTCATTCTGAATGGTGTGAAGAAGACCCTCAGTGTGCTTTTAATTCAGTTTCCTAATGCCTAAGGATATTGAACATTTTAAAAATATTTATTGGCCACTTGTACTCAATTCATTATCCCATTTACTGCCTGGATGGCTTATATAATTTTTTAGTTGCTTATAGATTGTAGATATTAATTCCTTGTCAGATACATAGCTGTCAAGGTTTATTCCTTAGATTGTCTCTTCACTTTTCTGACTGTGAAACCCAATTTTACTTCATAGACAAGGGAGGGATGAAGATTAGGATTTAATTTTATATTTAAGAAGTTAGGGGCTGGAGAGATGGCTCAGTGGTTAAGAGCACTGACTGCTCTTCCAGAGGTCCTGAGTTCAATTCCCAGCAACCACATGGTGGCTCACAGCCATCTATAATGAGACCTGGCGTGCCCTTCTGGCATGTGGGCACACATGGAAGGAATGCTGTACACATAATAAATAAATAAATAAATAAATAAATAAATAAATAAATAAATAAATAAATAAATAAGTTAGTAAGAGAAAAGAAAAGTCATATGAGGGAAAGAAAAAACTGTAGAGTATAAAATAAAATAAAGAAAATGGTGCTCTAAGGATGTTCAGTTATCTAAGATGACCTTTATCTTTTTTAAAACAATATTTTTACTTATTTGTTGAAGATTGCATATGTATACAATGTATTTGGTCATATCCGTCCACCATACCTCCTTCCAGCTCCCTGCAGTGTTCCCCCACCCTGCCTCCCTCCCAGCTTCATGTCTTCTTTCGTCATTGTTGCTGATGTTGTTATTAAACCTGACTCCAGTTACTGCTTCCCATATGCACATGGGTGTGGTTTCATCCGCTGGGACATTGGTAATCAACTAGTGTTCATGTCTCCAAAGGAGAGTGACTTTCCCTCCTTCAACAGTCATCAATTGCCAAGAGCTCCCCCATTCATGCTGGAACTTTGACTGACTTGATCTTCTACAAGTCTTTCCATGTAAACTACAATTAGTGTTAGTTTGTGTGTCCAACAGCCATGTCATGTCCCAAAGTCAGCATTTAGAGCTCTCTTTCCCACTCACAGTGCCCACACTCTTTCTGCCCACTCTTCCATTCTGTTCCCTGAGCATTGGGTGGCAGGATTCACCCACAACTGAGCACTCCTTGTTAATTAGACTTGGTACTTTCACCAGCTATGGGTCTCTGCATTAACTGCTGCCCTCTGCAAAAAGAAGTTCCTCTGACAGAAGTTAAAAACAACGTAAACCTGTGGATATTTATACCCATACATACCATAGAGGGCAGTTTGATAACATGACCATTTCATTTAACACCAACAGTGTGTTCTCCCCCAAAAGTCTATGACCTCCCTAATCATGGGCTTTTTACCAGGCTTATAGAACTAGGCACGAAACCCCTCCTGTGACCTCATACACAGTCTGAGAGTGGTTGGTTGCCCCTAAACTGTCATGCCACTATTGCACCTGTAGGCACATTTTGCTAGGCAGGTCAGTAAGCTTTATTTTTCACAGAATCACATGGAGAGAGCAAAGTGTGGAAGGACTGCCTCACCCCAAAAAGATTCTAGGTCAGCAGATGCAGGATGCACCTGAGGTATCACCCCAGGTGATACTGCTGAGGTAGGAGCCTGAGGACCAAAAATTAAGAATCACTAATCTAAGTTAATGTTTTAAAATTCTAACCAAGGGGCTGGAGAGATGGCTAAGAGGTTAAGAGCACTGACTGTTCTTCCAGAAGTCCTGAGTTCAATTCCCAGCAAGCATATGTTGGCTCCCAACTGTCTATAATGAGATCTGGTGCCCTCTTCTGGCCTGCGGGTATACATGCAGGCAGAACACTATATACATACAAAATTAATTAAAAATAAATAAAATAAAATTTTAACCAAAATAACCACAGAGGTTTTTTTTTCAGTTCAAGTTGCAGAAAGTATAGTGCATGTGTGTGTGTGTGTGTGTGTGTGTGTGTGTGTGCATTTGTCTTCATTCCTTTCTTACATCTATGAATTACATAGGTTTACCTATGTAAAAATAAGAAAATTACAGGAAGTTCAGCCATCAGCAGGAGAACACCACAATTAGGTTTTGGAAGAAAGCCATGGGACTACCATGACAGCAGAAGGACAAGCACTGCTTTCTTCAAGACTAGAAGGGTGCTGGATTTCTGTTGATAGAACGTACACAGGATCAAGGCCAATAAAGAATGTGTTAATAGCAGACCAGAGGAAATTAGTGAAGGAGAAAAAGGAAAAGCAGCAAAACATTATCAGCAGGATATACAAGAAAACAATCTGGCTTCAAGAGCCCTCAGGTCTTCTAGGAGAGATCTATACAAACGAAGACATAATAATTATCAAGCTCAGTCAAACTGGATGATTAGGGATGGTGAGAAGGGCTTTTCAAAAGAAGGAGAATTTGTCCTAGTCCATACGTTATCAGAGTTGTATGGGTTTCTTGAAGCTATTTTTTTAATACTTTCTCTTCCAACACATTTTGTATTATCAATGTTATCAATAGGGGTTAAGCCATTATCAAGCCTATTAAATTGCTCAGGGGAATTACTAATTTTAAGTGCCTGGTTTAAAAAAATGGCATTTTACATATATCCATAGCTTCAGTGGGCAAACAGAAGTGGGTAACAGGGTGGAGTTGTAGCTCAATTGATGAGTGCTTACCTGGCATGCTCGAAGCCCTTGGTTTGATCATCATCATGAAAAGGAAGCGAGAGACAGAAAACCATAAATTTAATTAGAAAAGATACTAAAAAGTATATATAATGTATATTTTATATATGTCCAAAGAAATAAAGTTATACTCCAAAGACTATGAAGTCCAGAAACACTTGATTTGTAATCTAGCCTCTAGTGGATGTTTGATATTAGGAAAGAATCAAAAGTAGAGAGGAAATTAAAACGGCTTGCCTTTAAAACAATAAGATAAAGCTGGCAGTGGCAGGCATGATCTCTGTGAGTTCGAGGCCAGTGTGGTCTACAAGAGCTAGTTCCAGGTTAGGCCCCAAAGCAACAGAGAAACCCTGTCAAAAAAAAAAAACTAACAAGATAGGATAGTTATAATCCCAGGTGTTTATGATTATTTAAATGTTGTAGAACGATAGAAGGATATTTTGAATATTCTATCTTTTATATTTTGTAAACAAGGTAAAGGAAACTCAGTGACATTAAATTAATCCATTAACCAAGCTTTTCTATTTTTGTCTATCTATTGGCAGGGGCATACGCACATGTATGACGGTACATGTGGGTGTACATTCAGAGGTCAGAGGATAACATTGGGTCCTGGTCCTTACTTTCTAACTTGTTTGAGACCAGGTTTCCGGTTGGTTTCCAGTGTACAGCAGACTAGCCTGCCAGGAAACTCTGGGGTATTCTCTTGTCTCTACCTCCCACCTCCCAGTAGGAACGCTGCGGTTACAGGTGTACTCAGCTTCTCGTGGGTCCTGGAGATCTGACCTCAGTTCCTCATGCTTACACAGCAAATGCTTTACCCACTGAGCCATTTCTCCAGCCTTCTGCTCTTCTAATAAAGATTTCTAGTTTAAAGAGAACACTTAGCAGCAATTAGATTTTTATATGGTGGTATAAAATTAAACTTGGCTTATTTAGAAAGAAGTCTTTGTTTGATCATAATTGGCACCAATCTGGGGACAAACACGCAATTTGCAATGCTCCTTAAATAGAATTTAATGAGAGTAACTTTGCACCTGTGCAAGCCTTGCAGCTTTGGGGCTGTGAGTGACTTCCAGTGTCATATGGTAATAGCATCCCTTCTTCATCTTTACGGGTGTTCTCCCCAGAGGACTTTTTTTAGACATCTAATGTGAACACCTCAATTTTTATACTTCTTAGAAAGAAATAAGCAGGAGGTATCAAGCACCTCTTACTGAGGTTTCAAATGTCCAAGCCATTGAATTATTATCCTAACCCCCATATTCTTCCTTCCCCATACTTCCACATTGCCTTCTGCCAGGGCATTGCAGTGGACTTCGCTGGCACAATCTAGCATTCTTTTAGTGTTAATGACAGCAAGCTATGTTGTGTATCTTTGTAGTGTAAGTACATGGATCAAAGTGTCTTATTGCTCCAGAACAACCTTCATGTCACATGGCTCCCCAACATATCTATGCTTCAGAACAAATTCCATGAATCCAATTTACTTGAGTCTCTGATGCCTCCCTGCCACTTGGGAGCACTGCTGGTGGGGCCACAGGTATGAGATGCTGTGTGCATCCCCTGTTGTTGAAAAGCTGACCTGACCTGACTGATTTGAGACTATCAAAGGATGAAGGTACCATTTTGTTCTAACCTATGGCAGAAGTACCATGGCACTAAAGCATGCCATGCAGTTGTACTTTTCCTTCAATTTTCTTTGAGATTTACGAAGACTATTTTCACTTTGGACTATTCCTTTGGACTAATTTTATGAAAAAAAGATGAATATAAAGACATAGTCCAAGCACAGAAAGAGACTAACATTCAAATATAAAACGGAAGTTCAATAATGAATTGTACCAAAAATATAGACAAAGCTGTCAGTTTTTTCAATTAAAAGTTTAAGATATAAAGTTGGGTGTGGTCATGCACACTTGTAATCCCAGAACTTAGGAGGTGGAGGCAGAAGGATCAAAAGTTCAAGGTTATCCTCAACTATGCAGTAAGTTAAAGAAGAACCTGGGCAGCATAAGACCATATCTTAAAGCACACAAAAAATGAAGATGCATATGTACACATATGGAAGCATTATATGGTACTCATTGATAGGTGCATGGTTTTGGTTTTTATGATTTGGTTGAAAATTGATGTGGGAGTGCCCTCTGTGTGCTGTGAATACCATTGGTTAATAAAGAAACTGGCTTGGCCTGATAGGACAGAGTAGACGTAGGTGGGGAAAACTAAACTGAATGCTGGGAGGAAGAAGGCAGAGTAGAGGGAAGCCATGTAGCCCCGCCAGAGACAGACACTGGATGGAATCTTACTGGTAAGCCATAGCTACATGGCAATACACAGATTAATAGAAATGGGTTGAATTGAGATGTAAAAGTTAGCCAATAAGAATCTAGAGCTAATGGGCCAAGTAGTGATTTAAATAATACAGTTTCTGTGTGATTATTTTTGGAAGGCTGGGAGGCCAGGAAAGAAACAAACGGCCTCCTTACAACAGAAAATAAACTTCTAAATGAATGCATTTTATATTGGTACCAAGTCTTATGGTCACATAAACATAGTTTAATAAGTTTGCCATTTAAACATCAAGAATTGGCTTGCAAATAAAATTTAAAGGTCCAATTTCTAAGTAGAACTTCTCTCCATGACTGGCTTCAAAACTCAAACATTATATCCATTTTTTTTATTTCCTCCACTCAGAAGCTAAAAGTGTTATATGTTTGGAAAATCAGAATCATGGGAAAATATGAGCATCACTGAGGTTTCTCACCATTTTCTTTAGACCTTGAGTTCTTAAAGAGTCAACAACCAAGATGACCCTGGGGGACCAGAGGACCAGCACTAAGTACTATAAGGTCTCATCTCTATGAGGAATCTAAAAGAGCCAGACTCCCAGAATCAGAGAGGATGGTGGTTGCCAGCACCTAGGAGATGAGAGAAATGGAAAGATGTTGGTCAAAGGGTACAAAGTTTAATTACGATGAACAAATTATACCAGTGGTTCTCAAACTTTCTAATGCTGTGACCCTTTAATACAGTTCCTCATCTTATGGAGACTCCTAACTATAAATTATTTTTGTTGCTACTTCATAACTATAATTTTTGCTACTGTTGTGAATCATATTGCATATCTGTGTTTCCATGGTCTTAGGTGACCCCCAAAGGGGTCACAACTCACAGGTTGAGAACCACTGCTCTAAAGGATTCCATTATTGATCATTAATAATTTTTGTTGTGTGTATACACATTTGTACATGTGTGTGCACATGGAGGGAAGAAGACAACTTTATGAAGTTTGTCTTTCTCTATATTTGTGAGCTCTGGGGATAAAACTAAGGTTGTCAGCCTTTCTGGGAAGACACTTGGCCTGCTGAGCCATATTGTCTACCCTATTGTTGTTCATTTACTGTTGAAGGGGAGAAGGCCTGCTTTTGGTCCCGGCCACCTGGCCAGCTTACACCAGAAATAATCACACAGAAACTGTATTCAATTAAACACTGCCTGGCCCATTAGCTCTAACTTCTTATTGGCTAACTCTTATGTCTTGATTTAACCCATTTCTATTAAATCTGCGTATTGCCACACGACTGTGGCTTACCTGCAAGATTCTAACCACCGTCTGTCCCAGGCAGGAGCTCCATGGCATCTCCATGGCGGCTCTCTGACTCTGCTTTCTTCCTCCCAGAATTCAGTTGTCTTCTCCACCTACCTAAGTTCTGCCCTATCAGGCCAAGCAGTTTCTTAACCAATGCAAGCAACACACAAACAGAAGGACCTCCTACACCATTTCCCCTTTTCTGTTTAAAAAGGAAAGGAAGGCTTTAACTTTAACATAGTAAAATTAACAAAACAATTATCAAGCAAGAATTACAGATACAATTTATATCTACTTTATCTTTTATCATAACTAAGGAAAACTATACAACTATAAATTCTTCAACTCCATTAAAGACTCCAGAAGGATATAATATTATCTAAGTAAACAGGAAGTAAGCAACTTCCAAATCTCTAGAATTGACAGAGACATCCCGCTGCCTGTACAGTCACCCAAAGTTCTTCTGTATCATTGGGGCATCCATCTTCAGCCTACAGGCCCATAGTATCCAATAGACTTTTCCATGAAGCTGGAAATTTCAAAGACAGTTCAGTCACTTTCTTCTGTGCCCTGCAGAATGTCTTGCAGACTCTTTCATGAAGCAGAAACCCTGAAGGACCATCTCACCTTTAGGCAAGTTCAGCAGTCATCTCTCTGTGGGTAACAGTCCAGGCAAGAGCAGTTTCTTGCCCAAATAGATAGCAAACTCCATAATGAGCCTCTTTGATGCCCATCTTTCTCTTGAAGTAGATTGGTACTGCCAGGAGCAGACATGTCTCATTGTCATGAAAAGCCCTAATTTATTAAAACATTTTAAATGCCATATTCTGTAGTCTTTGAAAGATATGAAGAATGCCTATCTGAACTATATCTGTACAGATCTAGAAAATCTAACATGACTACAAACTTGACTATTATAGATGATTATCTATTAAACTATATTTCTTAATTATACATTACATTTTTAAATGAACTACACAATCACAATACCTTAATCAAGATCAGAAATACATATACATATAACAAAATTGACCTTAAATTTATATCAATAAATCAAGATTTATACCAATGCAAGTTATTCATCTCTATATCATATCCCCCTTTAAATGTAAACAAAGATTTATAAACAATATTTGGGAATATGGACATAGTTATTTCTCTCCAAACTTCTTCCTGCTGTATGGGGGTGATGTTAATCAGGTCCTTCATGGTGTATCCTGTGTACTAGTTTCATCTCAGTCAGCAGTTGAGTGAAGTCATTTTCTGAGGGTATTTACAGCTACCTTAGAGGAGGGCGTGGTCTATCATACCATATTGGTCTAGAAGGAATCCACAGGGTCTGATCCTCTGTAAAAAAGAAAAAAAAGAAAAACCTCTTTTCCAAAGCATCATATCCTTAGACCCAAATTCTGAACACAAGATATCTTTGTAATATACATGGTGGATTAGCTTAGCAGCACATACAATGAAAAGTCTCTCTGTACTTAGCTCCTTCACAGTCAAAAACTTTAAAGAAAACACAATAATATACAGAATCCAGACTCTGTGAATTTTTTATTTTTACGTGGCTTTTTTTATTACTTCCTTTAATCTATGATTATCTGTATTCTGTCTCTTTAAGGACTTTACCCTTTTTTTAAAGCATTAACTTTATGACTCTATATACTCTTTATCTTTTCTCTCCCAAGCCTACATACATTTATCTAACACTGTGACCCATTTAGAGGTCTTTTATGTCTGAATCTGTCCTATTGTGAATCTCTAATTCTTCACTGTCCAGGAACACTTCTTAAAATGCTAAGCACTTCTCAAAAACTTCAGGTGCACCCTTGTTAGGGGTAATATGGTACAGCCTGTTTGCCTGCCCAGTCTAAAACTTAAGCTGTGCTGTTATTATGGTAAATATGGTATTTTCTGCCCACACTCTGTAGAGTCCAGCATGGCAGAGATGCTTGTGCCTCTGAGCCACATGCATTGCCTCTCTTTTAGGCACACAGCAAGCGCACATTTACATCAAGCAAGCCATAGCACTTTACTCACAAACCCCATCCAAATGCTCTGTCTCCTGCAAGAGACAGAGATTGCACTGGCAGCATAGCCCAGAGAGCTGGCATTTTAAAATTGCAGCAGTTTTTTACTGTTATGGCTGAATTAGGAAAATCTCTTGTTGCGGATTAGGTCAGTACAATAAATAACCAAGCTGGCTCAAGAAGAACAGTTATATTTTAATGGTTAAAAAGAGGAAACTCATGCTACAAGAGTGGGAGGTCCAATCTTTCTGGCGGACACCATGCAGAGAGAGAGCAGGCACCTGTATCCTCCAGGTTTTTCTACCTGGGCCCCAGGTAGCCACACCCTAACTACATGTGATTGGTTGATAGAGTTTCCCCATCATCTCCCCCTTTTGTCTAAACAAGACTGATCCAAACCCAACACAGCTATATACAATAGGAACAGATACCAAATATAAAATTACAAACAATAAACAATATTAAGCAAGGAACGCATAACAAAAGTTTTACTAAACATTCTATTTTAAGGAGTCTAACTATTGCATTGAAATTAAGCTTGGCTAAATCATGAGGAAGGTAACTACAATTATCTAATCTTCAACTCCATCAAAGATCTGAGAAGGGAAACAATATTACTTGAGTAAACAGGAAGTGCAATCGAGAAACTTTCAAAATGTGCAACAAATGGCAGAGACAACTGACTATCTGGGCAATCACCCAAAGTCTCATTTGTAATGTTGAACCAACCAACCTTGGCTAAGGCCTAACGTAACTGACATACCATTTTTAAAGGCAAGAAACTTTTTAAAACTATCTTACCCTGTCTTGGCAGGATATGACAGTCCTGTTTTATCCATTTACGGATACTCTGTATCTCTGTCAGTGGTTGATGTATGGGCATTTCTTTGCCCAAAGGCCAGTTCTGCCAAGAAGAAAGGTTCCAGGTGGAGTGTCTTTGGTGCTCAACATTTTTTTGGGAATAGATTGGTGTTGCCAGGAGCAATTGTGTCTTACTACCACGGAACTCTAAGTGAGATTAAAGGCCATATTTTACAGCTTCTTGAAGAGGTTGAAGATTATCTGTCTATACTGAATATAATCTCTATGTATCTAAAGAACCTGATTAGTCTAATTATAAATATGACAAACATAGATGACTATTGATCTATAATTCTCAATATCTATCTAATTTAAGACTAAGACAATAAACAACTGTACAATAAATGAGAACAATGACCTTCAAATGTAAACAATGTATAAGTATCTTGATCAGAGGTAGTAATGTACACTGCAGTATGGTAAATATATATATATCAATACATGAACAATGTTTTAAACAGAGGTAGAAGCATACATGCATACAATATTCAATATAATTTAACTTTGTATCAATATATAAGAATCTATACAAATATAGTTGTCTAAAAGCAATAACTCACAAATACCAATCTATTATCCCATCATCCAATTATCCCTCTTTTTCTTTTTGTTAAAAAGATCCCTGAGCCTATAAAATTCCTCCCCCATCCCTCAACCATATACCAATTATAATCAATTCCTAAATGATGTCCCTAAGCCTGAGGGCAAACTTTGCTGGGAAAGGAGACAGGGTTTCTCTGCAGCTTTGTAGCCTGTCCTGGAACTAACTCTTGTAGTCCAGATTGACGTCAAACTCACAGAGATCCGCCTGCCTCTGCCTCCCAAGTGCTAGGATTAAAGGCATGTGCCATCACCGCCCAACCTGTTCTTTCTATTTATACACAGTTACATTTAGAAAATGATGATTTCGTGTCTAGTTTTCCAATCATGATGCATTTACTTTAAAGATGGACAATACAATATTTCTATTGCATAAAAAGAGCTGAGTGTCTTTTCTCTCTCTGAACTCAATAAGCTAAGCTTGCCTGCTCTCCAATTCCATACGTTAGTCTACTTTCTGCTGGACTGTAGAGACCACAAGTCCCATTCTGCCCTCCATCTCAACTCCCTGCATACATAAATCTCCCCTTGGTCTGCCCTGCCCTTTTCATGACAGTGCTGAGATTTTAGTTGCTCCCTGTTCCCTATCAGCAGCAATCTCATCTGCCAAGTTCTTTTGAGTCTACCTTGAACTTCAAGTCCCCTGGATCTCAGCTTTTTTTCCTATATCCTGGGTCTTGGGCTGCTTCAAGAGTTTTTGAACTAGCCTTCTGCTAGTCCTACAGGTAGAAATGCTGGTGACTCCACAATAATACAAGATGAAGATCAAACATTCCCACCTAGAATCTGAAGTAAACCCCACTATTCTTGGATTCAAAGGCTCCTTGGCCTCATTTTCTACCATACTCCCTGTGTCCTTCCCATACGGGCGTACTTCCCAAATGTGTCCCTCTGTATCAAATTACAGTCCATTGGTTCAAGTACCTGGATGGTGAGTCTTTCACGGGAAGGCCACTGGTGAGCATAGTTTCCTTTCCCAAATTGCCAGAACTGGTCCACCTCTTCTAACAACACCCCCATCAAGACTCCTCCTCCACCAAACACAATAAACCTGGGACATTTGCAGTATATATCACAGTAATTTTATACAACCTTCCCCCCCCAGATTATAAACTTCTCAAAAGCATGTCTCAAAAGACTGTGACTTTGAATCATTTCTACATATTCTAGCAAGAGCCTTCATTCCCAGTGGGCACTTTATAAATATTTGTAACAGAACTGAGCAAACGTTTCCTTGAAATCAGAATGGGTTAAGCCACAGGGTGAGAAAACTCCTTAGGATCCTGAGATGTGCTCCCACTCTGCCCATTTGCTTCCTGTCTCCTTGCCGACAGAAACATGTTGGACATTCTACTATGTGCTGTAGAAATGAATGAGACAGGATGGAAGGATCTGAGGACATTGAGCAGAAGGGACTTTACAGATCCTGCTCCTTGGCTGACTTGTGCTCAGAGTGCTGCATGGACGTTGTCCTGATCACGAACAATAACCCTGCATAAAGTGCTGATAACCTAATGGGGACATGCCAATGTCCTTTGGAAGTCCTTTGATCACATTAATATATTTCTTCCTTGCTTTGGGGTTCAGAGAATGAGGATGACAGAGAAGACAGAGAAGAAGCGAGTGGCAGAAAAGAATGACTCAGGAAAAAATGAAAGGTCCAAGGAGCAAGTTAAAAGGGCTAGAGGTGATTGATAACCTTCGGGTTGTCTGACTGGTACCTTGCTCTGCCCGCGGCCCCTGCTGGTCTTTGATCTTCCTCTCAGCTCATCCCATCTGCCTCCTGGTTGGAAGGACCAAGAGCAGGGATGCAGCTACTCCTTCCTTGGCTGAACTACAGGCTCCATCTGCAGCTCTGCTTCCTTATGGCCTGAGTGGATGGATATACACAGGTATTGAAATTTGAAGGGAATCAGCTAGGGCTATAGCTCAATGGTGGAGCACTTGCCTAGAATGAACAAAGCCCCCGGCTCTAGATTAGATTGGAGGGGCATTATTGTGGGTCAAAGTATGTTCCCCAAAATGGTATGTTCAAATAATGGCCCCCAGATACCAATAAATGTAGTCCTGAGTGAAAATGGGTCAGATAGCATTGAGTTTGCAGATGTAATTAACTGAACATAAGGTCATACTGGATCAAAGTAGGACCCAGTTCCACAGTACCTTTAAAAGTAAAGAGGGATGATTGCAACAAACCACACACGCACGCACGTGCCAACAGCAGCAACAGCTATGTGACAATGGAAACAGGGACCAGAACAATGCAGCAGTAAGCCATGGAATAGGGACACCAGTCTCCACCAGAAGTTAGAGGAGGCAAGAAAGGATTCTCCACAGAGCCTTCAGGAGAAGCATGACTGCCAGTGCTTTCAAACCTCCCCACCTGGGAGAGAACGCTCTTTTGTCATTTCGAGCCATCCAGTTGGTGGGCATTTGCACAGCACCCCTACGAAACTGATACCGGAACTAAGGAGATTGAGTAATCAGAGACCTCGGAGCAAAAAGAAAGCTATGAAAGTTCTCCCCTCCCGAGGCGGAAGCTAATCCATTTGGCTCGTGTCACTAAACAATGTGGTCTGCACTACTTAGAAACTATTCTGTAACATTAAGTTCTGGCTGGGCAATTTCACTTTATTAAGGCTTGAAATCTCAACCAGAACAAAGAAACTGCCACTGAAGAAAACATGGGAGTCAGCCAACTCTTGGCATCCAGTAGTTGTTTAATAAATACTTGTTGAATGAATACATGGAAATGGAATTATCAGAAAATATCCCAGGACATAAAAGCAGAACTTCTAATCCTGAGCCCCAGAATATGGAGCTTTTGCGGTCTGAGCTGAGAAACTCAAGAGCTGTAGGGGAGCCCCAAAATTCAAGAGGAGTGGGCCTGGCATAAAACATGTATAAACCAATGGCTAAGGCATTGCAGATAGCTGTCCAGTCAGGTAAACAGAATGGATGGATCCTAGGATGGGTCTGAGAGGTAATGGAGCATGTACTCACGGCTCATAAAACATGTAGTGAGGCAAAATAATTGGTCATGATGCAAGCAAAGAATGCTTCATCTTTCTTTGTTCGAAGTTTCCTCCTTAGCATCTACACATTGTCTCTTGCAGCAAGCAGGAGCAGTTGTCAAAAGGCTCCAGGTGAGATGCCAGCCATGCTGCCCCTCCCTCACAGCCCATGGGAATCTCTCCTTCCCCAGCACCCCAAGACCCACACCACCCCGACTGCACCAGGATCCTGCAGCCCTTTCCCCTCAGGTTATATGCAGTCCTCAGAGCAAATTGCTGTCTGGCTCCATCTGGAAGACTTCCAGCCTCCCCAGGAATGGAGCTTTTATTTGTTCTGGTTTCTCTGAGTGGCACTGCCCAGTTGAATTTCTGAAATGGTGGAGTATTCTAGCTGCCCAGACCTCTACTAAGTTAAACTGTAGTAACTGTAACTGCTGACCTTGCTTTAAACTTTTGACTTAATTAATTTAAATTTAAGCAATTTTTCATGGTTGGTACCTACTATGTCGACAAGCCAGCGTTAGAAGATTTTTAAGGAAACGAACCATCTTCTGCCTCCTACCCCTGACACTGAGTGAGGAGAACCAGGTCATAAGCATCCTGTCCCTGTTCTGCCTATGGAGTAAGAAACAATTTAGGGAACTGGTGAAGTTGCAAAGGACCCCACTACCCACCCATCTGGATAATCCATCACTGAAAGTAATTTTATCACAAGAATGAATTAGCCCAGCTCCAGTTGGATTTTCATCTGACAGTTCAAGTGACCTGTATGTCAGTCACTCAGCATTTCTTAACAGCCACTAAGTGACTTTCTAGACTGTCACACAGCTCAGAAGGGGCTTCCCACTAACTAGGGAGAACTCATCATTCATAATGAAATAAAATTTATATTAAAAGTAGATATTCAGGAAATGTGTGTCTGTTGTCTAGCTTGTTTTCTCTCTCTCTATCTCTGTGTGTGTGTGTGTGTGTGTGTGTGTGTGTGCGCGCGCGCGCGCGCGTGCTAAGTAAGTGCTGGTGACCTTGGAGACCAAAGATGATGATCTGCCAAGTGGGTGCTAAAAACTGAACCCCAATCCTTGCAAAAACAGCAAATGTCTTAACCACTGAGCCGTCTTTCCAGTCCTCAAACCTAGGGTTCTTACAGAAAGATACTATGCCATTTCTAGGGAACAAAGACTCTTTATCTCAGTCAGAACTCTCACTACTTACTGTGGTTCTCACTGAGTTACATCAGGGACTCTTGGGAAATCTTAGAAACAGTCCCCATCTAGTTCCTACCAAACCTGAACTTGCCTTTGATCAAGCTTCGCAGGTCTTTTGTTTACATGCGCATAGTGTTGAGAAGCACTAATCTAAATAGAGTTGTCCACACACTGACTCCAGTGAAAGATATTATAGACTGGTCTTTGACTGATATTATATTTTATAGGATATTTAGAATATTTTCAGAAAGCTCACCAGTTATCTAATTATCTGTTAGGGTGTGCAAGAAACAAAGGAGTACAAGAACCGTGAGAGGAGGCTACTCAAATCTTTCACATGCTAACATTTCAGCGAGTGGTCCCCATTTTGCTTGTCACTGCTTGGTGAGAAAATGAGCCAGAAGAGTAGACTGGGGCCCTAAACTGGTCACAGATCTAAAGGGTAAATGTAGGACAAGTAAGTACAATTATCTATGTTTGCCTGGCCCAAAGCTCACAAAAAGGAAGTTCAAGATATTAAATTCAGGATTGCTACCTCCTATCTCAAATATCTGTCTTGGGTTTGGGAGCCACACCAAACAGAGTGATTACACAGTTAAAACCATCAGAAATGAATGGGGTTAATTCTTTTTTCCCTCGGTCGGCCCAAGGAGACAGAGGACAGGCTTGTGTCCAGGCTCACATCATCTCAAGCAAACTGCAATTTTCACTCCAACTTCAATAAAAGTTTTAATAGGCAAAGACACCATGAGTCTGGGTTTTTCTGTTTGTTTGTTTGTTCTGGTTTGCCCACCTTTCCCCCTTTTCAAAAAGAGGAATCCGGAATCTTGGGCTGCCTCCTTAGAGGACCAAGGTGACTTTCCAGTACTCCAGTAGTTTAAATTTGAGAAATTCTTTAGTACTGTGGAAAGGCATTGAGATTAAAAACCCTGCATTTTCTACCATTTCCACCTGTTACTACTGATAAAAATTTGGGCAAGCCAGTGGTTTTGTTTTTATTTTTCAGATTGCTAATCATATAAATATTTTAAATGAGGGGTTTTCACCAGTTTCTCCCAAACTGGAACTCTTTAGAATTAATTTCACAAAAGAGCTGAGTGATAGGGACACACACCTTCAGTCCCAGCACTCAGGAGGCAGAAGCAGGATTTTTCTCTGCGAGTTTCAGATCAGCCTGGTCTACAGCCTGAGTTCCAGGACAGCCAGGACTGTTACACAGAGAAACCCTGTCTCAGAAAGAGAGAGAGAGAGAGAGAGAGAGAGAGAGAGAGAGAGAGAGAGAGAGAGAAGAATTTCGCAAACGAATGATAACAAGAGTTCAAATAACTGTTCTATTTTTTTTTAAAGCTTAACATCAGAATTATCCACTTAAACACAAAAATACTACCCAGAATGTTCTCTTTAGCTACCGTGCTTTGTTGGGTCCCCAGATTAAAGGGGAGGACTAAGCTATCTCAAGCACAAAGTCTCTCATAACTTCCGGAATTAGCATGGAACTGATATTTAGCAGTCTTGACTGAAAAATGAACCTAAATCCTCTTTAAGCTGTAGTTCGAGCCTAAGTCCTCATAGTCTGGGGGCTTAGGGACAGCCAGTCACCGTTTTCTGAACAGAGATTTGGTCTGTAGACTTCATGGAGATTGGCGCACTCCAGGGAGGTGGGGGGTCGCCCCAGGAACTTGCCTGAAAGGGGATGGAGTGGGAGAAGGGATCATAATTTCATAGGTGATGTGGCCATAGGCCTTTCCTGTCAGAGGCAGAAAAAAAAGGTGACTCCTGCAAGTGCATTTTTGTTCCGCTATTTTCTTAGCCTGTGCTAAGAAGGTAATGCTTGCCCTTCTGTCAATTCTGGAAACCCAACCTCGGGTCTTAAACTCGACCCTGTATCACCCCATCCCCCAGCTTCATTCTCTATTTGCCTTGAGAGACTTCAGACAGTCACTGCTTTGTAAAAATCAAGAGCAGGTCTGTCCTTAGGAGGGACACCTGAGAATTTTTCAGTCTCCGAACATCCTGGGAGCTTAGTAACGACTATTTAAATACCACACATGTTTTAGAGAAAAATCTGACTCCTCTTTAAAAGGAATCACATCCCCTGCTTACACCAAACATGGAAGCTCTACTACCCATGGGAGCGGACCTGGCTGCAATGAACCAAGGACACACTCTGTACGTGAAAATGTGTTCTTTGGTTAAAGCACAAATATGAAACCCACAAAAGGAGATGATAAGCTATATTTGCATTGCCATTTATTTGTTTCTGTTTTAACTGTGAACTTACTGTATTACTGTATTCTAATACATTTTTTGTATTACACATGGCAGCTACAGTGAAGCCTGTAAAAAATGACTTGAAATCCCCATGTCAAGTGAAGCATGAAGATTCGGTTTCATTTTCAAAACTGCTCTGAGGAGACATAGGCCTTACAAAGCAATTCTCATTTTACTCTCTTATAGTTCAAACAGCTGCGGGATGAATTATAAAATGTATTTAACCCAATCTGAAATTTAGAATTTTGATCTCTGAAGAAAGTATTTGGAAAGCATAATATTTTGGAAGAGTCTCACACTTGCTTTAAAGGAAGGGGGTGGGGGATTTAAAACTTTGATAAAGCGTCAGCAAGCAAGCAACGTTGTAAAATTTTAACAAAGCCTACCCTGGTAAGAATGCTTCAGATCGGCAGTGTGCAATTTCCTCTGCACAGCTATCTGGATTAGTAGCATTTTCTTCCTCCGTCCTCCCAGGCACATCGTATTGCCATCAACAAAGAGAAACCTTATACAAGACTCAAGTGAACACTTCTTTTTTTCACATGCAAGTAAATACTACACATATCAATATACTTGCTCATCTATATTTCTGTTTTCTCACTAGTCACCCATAATAGCCAGGCTTGTAAACTCAGTGGGTCTTTCTCAAGCTTCATCCACCCTCTGATGTGTTAACTAATCAGGACCCAGTGCCACAGTGAGTTTGCAAAGCCTATTCCATCACAGGTGTCCACAGCAGGGAGCAAACAGTCCCTCCTGTGGGGCTGCGTATCTGCACTGACGGTCCATGGGCCACACAGCCGCCTTCCCCTCTACCACAAGCAACTTCAGATAGGGCTGATGCCACGGTTTTACCTGCATCTGTGGCAAGCTGTAATTCATCATTGCCATCATCGCTGAAGAAAACTGCAATACAGAATGTGTAATGCATCTTTTTCTGCGGCCTTGATAATTGTGGTATCTACATTAGAGAAAAATAAATAATTCTATCTCTGTGTGTGATATATGAATGTGGATATGTAGGTATGTGTGCCCTGTGCATGCATGCAGAAGCCAGAGGAGGGTGTAAAGTGGCTGTTTTGGCTAGGCTGGTTGTCAGTGAGCTCCCAAGATCCACCTGTCAATCAATCTCCCAGTGCTGAGGTTACAGGTATGTGTATCTATGTGCATCTTTTTATATGGGTCCTAGAGCTTCCAAGTGAGGTCCTCGAGCTTGCCAACTAAGCCATCTCCTCAGACCCCAAACAAATAAATATCCTTATATTTCTTAGGTCTCATGTGTGTGCTATCTCACTGATTTTTCTCTATTTTAAATTCATCATAAGACTTTCAATGAAATGTACACTCTACAGTCATCCACAGTGGAGTGGTTCCTGGTCTTTGTTTCACCAAGGGTACCAAACTCTGAGGCTGTTCAAGTCTCCTGTAAAAATGATGCAGTATTTTCATAGAATCTGCACCCATCCTTCCATATACTTTATCTCTAAATGACTTACAATGCTTGACACAATATAAATTCTCACTATACATGATAGCCATATTGTAGCATTAAGGAATAATAACCCTCAAAAGTCTGCACATGTTTAGTACAGACACAATTTTTTCCAAATGTTTTCTTGGGGTGTGTGTATGGTATGTGTATATGCCGCATGTGTGGATGTGTTGTCCTCTTTTTTAACTGTTGCTGCCTTTTAAGCTATGGCCATCCTACTCAGCAGCTGCAACTCCACTGCACCCAGCGGCGCTTAGGCTGCAAGCTTGCAGCCTGAGGAAATTCTGTTCCCTCAGGCACCCACTCTTTCAAAGCTACCAAGGAACCGTATTTAAATCTCTGTCCCTCTAAAGAACTCCAGATTCAAAGGCTGAGGTAGAATTCTGCCCCCTAGGTAGGCTGAAGAGCAAGGAGCTCACCTCCTCACGTCTCCCAAGAAGTTTTTAGCTTCCCCTCTCCCCCCCTTAGAGACCCTTCTCCACCCGGATCCCACCTACAGCTTCCTGTCAGCCAGGTGCTGACTTACCCTCTTGACTGCAAGTGAATTTTATTTAATCAGACACATCTTTGCATCATTAAACAAATGTTCCAGAGCATAAACAAGAGTAACACACTGTAAAATAATATTCTACAACAGAGATGTGTGGGCAAGCATGTAAGCATGTGGGGGTCAGAGGTCAACAACAGGTAACTTTTTTTTTTTTTTCGAGACAGGGTTTCTCTGTGGCTTTGGAGCCTGTACTGGAAGTCGCTCTTGTAGACCAGGCTGGTTTCGAACTCACAGAGATCCGCCTGCCTCTGCCCCCCGAGTGCAAAGGCATGCGCCACCACCGCCCGGCAACTTTTTTTTTAAAGTAGCCTTCTGGCAACATAATTGTTTATTTTTTCTAATTTCATTTTTTATTGATATTTATTGAGCTCTACATTTTTCTCTGCTCGCCTCCCTGCCTCCCCTTCCCCCTTCAACCCTCCCTCAAGGTCCCCATGCTTCCAATTTACTCAGGAGATCTTGTCTTTTTATACTTTCTATTTCCCGTGTAGATTAGATCTATGTAAGTCTCTCTTAGTGTCCGTATTGTTGTCTAAGTTCTCTGGGATTGTGGTTTGTAGGCTGGCTTTCTTTGCTTTATGTTTAAAAACCACCTAAGAGTGAGTACATGTGATAATTGTCTTTCTGTGTCTGGGTTACCTCACCCAAAATGATGTTTTGAGCTCCATCCATTTTCCTGCAAAATTCAACCTGTCGTTATTTTTTTCTGCTGTGTAGTACTCCATTTTGTAAATGCATCACATTTTTCGTATCCATTCTTCGATCCAGGGGCATTTAGGTTGTTTCCAGGTTCTGGCTATGACAAACAAAGCTGCTATGAACATAGTTGGGCACATGCCCTTGTGGCATGATTGAACATCCTTTGGATATAACCAAAGGATATTACTGGGTCTTGAGGAAGGTTGTTTTTTGTTTGTTTGTTTGTTTGTTTGTTTGTTTTGAAAGATTTTATTTATTATGTATACAGTGTCCTGCCTGCATGTACACCTGCAGGTCAGAAGAGGGCACCAGATCTCATAGATGGTTGTGAGCCACCATGTGGTTGCAGGGACTTGAACTCAGGACCTCTGGAAGAGCAGTCAGTGTCTTAACCTCTGAGCCATCTCTCCAGAACCTTGAGGAAGGTTGTTTCCTAATTTTCTGAGAAACTGCCACACTGACATCCAAAGGGGTTGTACCAGCTTGCATTCCCACCAGCAATGCAGAAGTGTTCCCTTTTCCCCACAGCCTCTCCAGCATAAGTTGTCATCAATGTTTTTGATCTTGGCCATTCTTACAGGTGTAAGATGGAATCTCAGAGTTGTTTTGATTTGCATTTCTCTGATGACTAAGGATGTTGAACATTTCCTTAAGTGTCTTTCAGCCATTTTACATTCCTCTGTTGAGAGTTCTCTGTTTAGGTCTGTACTCCATTTTTTATTGGATTATGTGATCTTTTGGTGTCAAATGTCTTGAGTTCTTTGTATATTTTGGAGATCAGACCTCTGTCTGATTTGGGGTTAATGAAGATCTTTTCCCATTCTGTAGGCTGTTGTTTTGTCTTGTTGACAGTGTCCTTTGCTTTACAGAAGCTTTTCAGTTTCAGGAGGTCCCATTTATTAATTGTTTCTCTCAGTGTCTGTGCTGCTGGGGTTCTATTTAGGAAGTGGTTCCCTGTGCCAATGCGTTCAAGTGTACTTCCCACTTTCTCTTCTGTAAGGTTCAGTGTGGCTGGCTTTATGTTGAGTTCTTTGATCCATTTGGACTGGAGTTTTGTGCATGGTGATAGATATGCGTCCATTTTCATTCTTCTATATGTTGATATCCAGTTATGCCAGCACCACTTGTTAAATATGCTTTCTTTTTCCCATTTGATATTTTTTGCTTCTTTATTAAAGATCAGGTGTTCAAAGATGTGTGGATTGATATCCGGGTCTTCTATTTGGTTCCATTGGTCCTCCTATCTGTTCTTATGCTAGTACCAGGCTGTTTTCAGTACTATAGCTCTGTAGTAGAGTTTGAAGTCATGGATTGTGATGCCATCAGGTGACTTCTTTAATCACCCTCCATCTTGGTTTTAGACACAGGGTCTCTCAGTGAACCTAGGGCTGACTCCTAGGACAAGCTGGATGGTCCAGGAGTTTGCCTGTCTCTTTCTCCCCAGCACTAGGATTCAAGCCTGTACCTCCATGTCTGGCTTTTTATATAGGTACTGGGGATCCAAACTCAGGTCCTCATACTTGTACATTAAATGATCTACTGAATGAGCCAATTCCCCCAGCTTCTCAAATATTTTGGACATATATATGTGTGTGTATGTAAGTAATGTTTTGTGTGTGTGTAATAAATGCATATGGATTCAGAACCAGGACAGAGAGAACTAATTGCTTTCTCCATATCTACATTTAAATGAAAACCATAATCTTGTAGTTCGTTTATAGCAAAGTGTAGTAGTGCATGCCTATAGTCCCAGGTGCCTGCAAGACTAAGGCTAGAGAATCACTTGAGCCCAGGAGTTAGAAGCCAGCCTGAACGATGAAGTGAAAAGTTGTCTTTTAAAAAAGTGTTTCTAATAAAAAGAGAGAGAGAGAGAATTAAAGCCAGGTGGTGGTGACACACGCCTTTAATCCCAGCACTTGGGAGGCAGAGGCAGGTAGATCTCTGTGAGTTCGAGACCAGCCTGGTCTAAAAGAGCTAGTTCCAGGGCAGGCTCCAAAGTTATAGAGAAACCCTGTCTCAAAAAAAACAAAAAAGGGGGGGAGGGTGCTTTTATGGCAAAACATTCACACATAAAATAAAATGAATAAGTCTTACTTATTTGTTTGTTTCTTTATTTAGGTTTTTCAAGGCAGTTTCTCTGTAGCTTTGTAGCCTGTCCTGGAACTCACTGTGTAGACCAGGCTAGCCTTGAACTCACAGAGATCTGCCTGTCCCTGCCTCCCAAGTGCTGGGATTAAAGGTGCGCACCACCACCACCTGGCTAAATCCAATTTTAAACAAAGTATTAAAGAAAGGGCTGGAGAGATGGATGGCTTAGTGGTTAAGGGTACTCATTACTCTTACAGAGGACCTAAGTCTTGGTTCCCAGAACCCACATGGTGGCTCATAAATATCTGAAACTGTACTTCTGACCTCCAAGGACACTAATGATACTTTTCAAGAAGTTTATTTGAGAAGCAAATGTTTTAGCTGAGCTGATGTTACACACTTGTGATTAACTTAGAGACAATGGCACCATCTCCTCTGAGGTGTGCAACCAAATCATAAAGACAAAGCTTCAACTGCTTGCTGTTTCTTGTCATAATAAAAATTATGAAGACGATGCTTCTCTATTTGCTCTTCTGTTCATTTAAGGCATAGCTGTTGAGTCGGACTGTGCTAGCACACACCTTTAATCCCAGCACTTGGGAGGCAAAGGCAGGCAGAGCTCTATGAGTTCAAGGCAGCTTGGTGGAGGCCCTAGCCACTGCCTACCAGTTTAAGATTTGTCTCATGTGGTCACAGAACTGTACAGGCACTGAGCAAAGCCAGAAACAGAAAACCTCTAAAACAGTATAGTATGCTTTAAAAAGTGCTTAAGTGCTGAAGAAAGAAAAGAAAATAGCTAGAGACTGTCATAGAAAAAAAACGATTTAAAAATAATAAGGTATTTAAACTAATATAAAAGGAATAAGCCATGTAAGGATGGGAAAGACACAGGGCATCTGGATCCTGTATGATGCTTTGTTAATTTGGAATTTTTAAATGCTGATGAGTGAACACAGCTGCTGAGAGACATTGGCCTGTGGAAGGGACTGCTGAGTTAAACCAGACTATATGCTTTATGGATGTCTTGGCTCCAGAATAGAAGTCTGGAAATGTGTAGTGTTGGGGAAGAGGCTGTCCTTTTGTTTCCACAGGAAACAGAAAGCTATAGATTCCTTCAGAGTTAAATGAGATCAGACTTGCCTGGAGTAGACCTCCTGAGGATCCTGGCTACAAACATGAAGGGAAAAGTCAGGAAAGACTACAGGACAAGTGAGGTATATGCTGATCTGACCCTGCAACATGGGAACAGCTCTGAGACTGGATGAAACATGACAAACCTTGTTGGACAGAATCCTCATGACTTATTATTAAAAGCCATCCTTTCATATGACACGGACAGAGCGTTAGATGAAGTCCAAACAAACTTATAAAGTTGGAAGATATCTTTTACCTATTCAAACATAAAACCAAATCATCTTTAGCTGATTTGTACACACCACACATTACACACTTGTGTTAGCTGGGCAGTGGTAGTGCACGCCTTTAATCCCAGCATCTGGGAGGCAGAGACAGGCAGATCTCTGTGAGTTCAAGGCCAGCCTGCTCTACAGAGTGAGTTTCAGGACAGGCTCCAAAGTTACAGAGAAACCCTGTCTCGAAAACAAAAAAAAAAAAAGCAGCAAAAACAAAAACAGGAAATCCCATACTTATGTTAATGTAAATGGTTTCAGAAAAGGATCACATACCATGAGACAAGTAGGTCAGGTGATCCAACCTCTCATAATGTCTCTGCTGCAGTTTTCTCAAAATTCTGCGTCCAGAACAATTTCAAAGCTGCTAGCTGAGCTGGTCCAGTCTCACAGACTACTCTAGCCAGGACTTCAGATAAGCCCTGAACTTTTACATTGCATAGAGGCTAAACCACAAATAACACAGCTAGTTTTCCCTGGACTTGACCATTATCTAAATTTTCTCAGGGTCCCCTAAGGATACCATTACCCCCAGATAATAGGAAGTAATTTTAAGAACACACACTCATATTCCCAAGAGGTGGGGTGGGTGGTTTTGGTCATTCAGTGGATTACAGATATGTATCATCATTTAGGGGGGTCGGCTGCAAGTTGTCATTAGTCATAGTCAGGGAAGAAGAAGCTACGCAAAGGAGGGAAGATTCAAGGATCTAGTTCTGAAAAGGAAAAGGAGGATATAGGAATGATAAGATAAAAGGGAAGATCATTGAATCTATTTTTGAACTAAAAAATTAGTCTTAAATATTTTGGGGGGGATTTTTCGAGACAGGGTTTCTCTGTGGCTTTGGAGCCTGTCCTGGAAGTCGCTCTTGTAGACCAGTATGGCCTCGAACTCACAAAGATCTGCCTGCCTCTGCCTCCCAAGTGCTGGGATTAAAGGCGTGCACCACCACTGCCTGGCTTAAATGTTTTACATTGGTATGGATTTTTGTATAATGATACAAATTTAAGGTTTTGTTATACTATATATATGTTTCTGCTCTTGTTTAAGATATTTTTATATTGATACAAATTTGAGGTTAAATTTGTTTTAACATATTGTATATATTTTTTACTCATGTTTAAGGTATTGTACCTATGCAGATCATTTTAAACTGTAATGTAAAGTTCTGGTCCTTAAAGGATATTATTACAAACTGTTTAAGATAATTAAGAAATGTAGGTTAGTAGTTAGTCATCTTTAACAATCAAATTTATGGCCACATTAGGTATGTTTTCCAGGTCAAACAGACATATAGTTTAGATAGACAGATGGTCTTCAACACTTCAGAGACCTACAGAATATGGCATTTAAGATGTTTTAATAACATGAGACTTTTCATGACAGTGAGATACATCTGCTCCTGGAAGTACCAATTTACTTCAGAAAAGGATGATGAGCCTACTCAGTGGTAAAAAAACAAGGACATCTTGAAGTTTGCATGCAAATGGATGGAAATAGAAAACGCTATCCTGAGTGAGGTAACCCAAACCCAGAAAGATGATTATGGTATGTACTCACTCATTAGTGGACCCTAGCTATAAAATAAAGGTCACTAAGCACTTAGCTCACAAGCCCAGAGAAGCCGAATAACTAGGTG